>JAJSOF020000009.1:175384340-175480644 GCA_025594305.2 Periplaneta americana
GTACGCAAATAACATTACCGCGTACACGTGTACGCAAATAACATTCCCGCGTACACGTGTACGCAAATAACATTACCGCGTACACGTGTACGCAAATAACATTCCCGCGTACACGTGTACGCAAATAACATCCGCGTACACGTGTACGCAAATAACATTACCGCGTACACGTGTACGCAAATAACATTCCCGCGTACAAATGTACGCAATTAACATTCCTGCGTACACGCTAATTCAAATAACATTCCCGCGTACACGTGTGCGCAAATAACATTCCCGCGTACACGTGTACGCAAATAAAATTACCGTGTACACGTGTACGCAAATAACATTCTCGCGTATCCGAGTACGCAGATAACATACCTGCATAGACGTGACCGCAAGTAACATTCCTTAGTCCCCTTGTACACAAATAACATTACTGTGTCCCCTTGTACGCAAATAACATTCCCGTGTACACGAGTACGCAAATAACTTTAATGCGTCCCATTCTACGCAAACAACATTACTGCTTCCCCTTGTATGCAAATAACTTTTCCGCGTACATTTGTACACAATCAAAATTCCCGCGTCCCCTTGTACGCTAATAACATTCCCGCGTACATATGTACGCAATTTACATTCCTGCGTACCCGCATACGCAATAACATTCCCGCGTACACGTGTACGCAAATAAAATTACTGCGTCCCCTTGTACGCAAATAACATTCCCGCGTACACGTGTACGCAAATAACATTCCTACGTACTCTTGTACGCAAATAACATTACTGCGTCCTTTTTTACGCAAATAACATTCCTGCGTACCCGCCTACACAAATAATTTTCCCGCGTACACGTGTACGCAAATATCATTCCTGCGTACCCGTTGACGTAACTAACATTCGTACGTACACGCGTACGCGCTTAATGTTTGTGTCTAATCGTGTATTTGCCTAACCTTCGTGCGTTACCGTGTGCATGTGTAAGCTTCCTGCGTACACTTGTACTCGGTAAAAGAATTAAAAAAAAAAATGAAAATAAATATATAATTTTATTCATTCCCTTTATTTTTTTCAGTTATTTTTCGAATTTTATTTTAAAAGGGAATACTTTTTTTTTTCAGATCTTAATTTTTAATTTTTAAGTTTTTTATATTCTTTTTTTTTAACTTTTAAAATTTTTTTCGATAGTTTTTTAAAATTATTTTTCAATTTTTTCGTTTTTTATTTTTAATTTTTGTGTTTGGTAAAAAAAGAGAATGAAATATTAATTCTTTTTAAATTTTCAAAATTTTTCTAAATTTATTTTTCGATTTAGGCTATTTATTTTCTGTTGTCATTTTTTTAATTTATTCAGTTCATTTTGTTACATTTTTTGAATTTGTTAAATTATTTTCAATTGATTATTTTTCACTTTTTAATTTTATATTTTTAGTTTCTTCAATTCTCCTTATTTTTTGCATTTTTAAAATTTCTTTCCATTCTTTCCATTTTCTCGATTTTTAAATTTAATTTTTCATGTTTAATTTTTTTCCTTTTTCTGTTTTTTTGTTTGAAAAAAAAACGGAAATAATTTTTCTAATTTTATATTGTTTTTAACTATTTTATTTTTTAATTTCTTTAATTTTTTATTTCGTTATTTTTCGATTTCTTAAATTATATTTCAATATTTTTTTCAATTATTTATCAGATTTTTATTTTTATTTTTGGTGAAAATGGAAAATAAAATTGTAATATTTTTCACGAATATATATATATATATCTTAATTTCTTAATTTGTTTAATTGTTTTTCAAACCTTATAATTTTTTTCATTTTTCGTTTTTTTATTTTTTTTTCAAGTTATATTATTTTATTTTTTCAATTTATTAATTTACTTTCGATTTTTTCATTTTGATTTTAATTTTATTATTTGTATATACTTTTTTCAATTTTTCTTATTTTCTTCCATTTTTTAATTTTCTTTTCAGTTTCTTTATTCTTTTTTTTTTAATTTCAAATTTAATTTCTAATTTCTTTTTACTATTTTTCTTTTAATCTTTTTTTAGTGAATTTTATTTTTTCACCTATTTTTGTTATTTTAACGCCCTGAACCCGAAACCTGGATCCAGGAGGCACGAGCCCTGGAACACTGAAATCGAAACCGAAACCCCTTACTCGGAATGAGGAACCCGTAACTTTTGAACCCGGAAAAGAGAACCCGAAATTATATGACCGGAAACCGGTACACTGAAAACGGAACCCGTAAACAAGACACCGGAAACGGAACCCGGAATACGTAAACCGGAACCTGTAACCCTTAACCCGTAAACCGAAACCCGAAACAGGAACCGCAACCCGGAACCAGGAACGGGATTCGGAATCAGGAACCGGAGCCCGGATCCGGAACCAGGGGCTGGAACCAGGAACCCAAAATTGCGGAAACATGGGACCCGATCAAAGAAAAAGGGGACCCGTAAAAAGGAAACAGGAACCCGTAACCCGCTACTCTGGTACCGCGACCCGGAAAAAGGAACGCAAAAACCGGCAGCCGAAAATCGCAACTCGGAACCCGGAAACCGGAACTCGGTGAAATGGGACCGGAACCGAAGGAAGGAACCCGACAACTGGTAGTCGGAAACAGAAACCAAGAAAAAGGGACCTGGAAAAAAGAAAAGAGGGACATGTAACCCGGACCCATGGAGTCGTGACTCGGAGAAAGGAACCCGGAAATCGGAACCGGGAAACCACAATCCATTAACCGAAACCTGCAACCCGGATGCAGAGAGCCGGAACCCGGAAAAAGATATTCGGAAATCGGAAACCGGAAACATAGGACGGGAACCCGGGAAGAGTAACACGGAAGCTGGCAACTGGTAACATGGGACCGGAACCCAGAAAAGGAACACGGAAACTGGTATCTTGAAAATTGGTCCCTGTATTCGGGTCCCGGAATGCCGAACAATGAGAACGGAACCCGAAACCCTTCACTCGGAATCCAGAACCTTGTACATTGAAACCGGAGCGCGAGAACATAGGACCTGATCTCGGAAACATTGGATCGTAATCCGGAACCCGAAATATGGGATCATGACACGGAAACTTGGGGCCGGAAACCGGAACTCGCAACCCACAACCCGGAATCCTGAACCCGGAATCCTGTACCCGAAACTGGGAACCATGAACCGAAACACGTGGCCAGGATCATTGAATCCGGAAACTTTAGCCTGAACCCTGAACTCGGAAATCTGAGCACTGGACCCAGAATCCTGATCCCTGAACCCGGAAACCGAAATGCAAAACACTGAAACCGGAACACGGAAACCGGAACTCGGAAAGGGGAACCCGGAACCCAAAAATTTGAAATCGGAATATGGCACCCGGAAATTGGAACTTTGAAACTTGTGCCCTATACTCGGGACCCGGAACCCTGAAACCGGAACCCGCAAACTACAATCCGGAACCCTGAACCATGAGCCCGGAGGTGACATGGATTTATTTAGCCTTACGAGTTACTCCCTTGGTTTGAAATGTAAATTATTTAAAAATAGCGTGTAAGAGGGTCTTAGACTAGAAATGTTTGGCTTAAATGTAGTTCTGTTTATAAGTGTGCATAAGGGTGTAATTATTTCACTTATTTGAACTGTTCGATCAGTGAAGCGAGGTGAGTCAGTAAAGTTATGGTTTTAAGTGCAGTGAATAGTTCCGATCAGTGATAATTTATAGCGTCAATGAAATGTGTTCTCTAGTGTCAGTGAAATGTGTTATAGAGTGTCAGTGAAATGTGTGCTAAAGTGTCAGTGAAATGCGTCATAGTGCCACTAAAGTGAGTGAAATGGAAGTAAAGTAAAAGACTATAATTGTAATTATTGTGTTAAATTGTATTGTGTATTCTCATTGTTTTTGTGTATATAATTTATTGTGTATTGTTTATCATTTTATTGTGTATTGTTTATATTGTGTATACCATTGCCACCGGGTGCATGCCCACTTGCAGTGTAAATAAATACATACAAAAATTTCAATTGATTTTATTTGAATTAATTTTTTTAATATAATTTATTTTATTTTATTTTATTTTGTCCTGTTCTAGTTTAATTTTATTTTAATGGTATATACTTGAATTTAATTCATTTTATTTCAGTTTATTTCATTTCATTTTAATTCATTTCAATTTCTTTTAATTTGTTTTATTTTAATTTAATTTCAAATTTTTTATTTAATATATTTTATTTCTTTTAATTTATTTCAATTTAATTTATTTTATTGTATTCTAATTTATTTTATTTTATTATTACATTATTTTATTCTATGTTATATCATTCTAATTTACTTTAAATAATTCTATTTTAATATAATTTATTCTCTCAATTTATTTAATGCATCTCAATAATTATGGTATTGAAAATGTATATACTATTTATTCCAATTTATTCTAATGTAATTTATTTCAATTTAATTTAATTTATTTCAATTCATTTTATTTCAGTTTGTTTTAATTTATTTTCATTTAATATAATATAATCTATTTTATTTTATTCTGCATTGTTTTAGTTTAATTTTATTTTAATAGTATATACTGGAATTTAATTTATTTTATTTCAGTTTATTTTATTTTAATTTATTTCAATTTCATTTAATTTGTTTTACTTTAATTTTATTTCATATATTTTCATGTAATGTATTTGATATTATTTTAATTTATTTCAATTTAATTTATTTTACTTTATTATATTCTAATTTATTTTATTTTATTTTTATTTTTTAAATATATTTTAATTTAATTTAATTTAATTTATTTTATTATTAAAATATTTTATTCTATCTGATATTCTAATTTATTTTAAATAATTCTATTTTAATATAATTTATTCTAATTTATTTTACTTATATTAATTTATTTCCTTTCTTCAGTTTATTTTATTTTAATTTAATTTAGTATATTTTAATTTAATTTAATTCATTTTATTTTATTTCACTATATTTTAATCTATTTTAATTTACGCTATTTTAATTTATTTCATCTTATTTTCTTTCATTTCTTAAAATTCATTTTAATCTATTTCTATTGAATCACTAAATACGAAAGGAGAATAAGTCATCTTCACTTAGTCTTGAGAAAAACACAAATAACTTCTGCACACTATGAAATATAAACAAATTGCATAGAAAATATTTCTGTGAATAAATGAAGACTACACAAGATATTTATTTTAAAAACATTTGTATTTCTGAATTCATTCTGTCCTATAGAAACAATGTTTGTGTGTGAACAAAATATTATATTGTAAAAAATATTAAACAAAATGTATCGTTATCTCTATTATTGAAATCAGAAGCTTTATTGTATGCCAATTTATGAACAATAGTAGAGTGTCGCACGGATAAAGAATGAAAGCTGTTGGTTATTATATAAACCCCTGACTTCAGCCATTTTTATTCGATTTTCCTTGATCACTGTTTACAACTCATGTCTTGCGTTTTCCAGGACTTGAAGAAGCACTACCTTCATCGTTTGACATAATTTTACTCAAGTTACATATTTTTCCTCTAGATGGCAGGAACAACAAACTTTGATTTCTTATGGAAGGGAACAAGTCGTGGACTAAGCTCCTTTTCAAAATAAACATGAATAATTAAGGGGTTGAAATCTACACTAAGGAAATAGGGGACCTGATCCTTTTTTGTGCAGAATGAAAATGACCACAGTCTTAACTCATTTTTGCCAAAACTGGAACTTATTCCATTTCATATTTAGTGATTACATTTAAATTAATGTAATTTAATTATTTTTATTTATTTCTTTTCTAGTTTTTTTAATTATTCTTAATGTTTTCGTACTTTTATTTATTTATCTTCTTCTTCTTCTTCTTCTCAAAAATAATATTTATTTGATTATTTATTTTCCTTTTTTTAAATGTTTTTTTAGTATTTTTCTAATTTTTTCTTTTTAAATTATCTTATTTTGTCTAGAAAAAAGGTGCAACGGATTTGCTCGATTTTATTGCTGATTGCTAGTAAACATTCGGGGATGCTACAGTGAAAAGGCCGGGGCTCTATGCCCCTTCGTTCTCCTTCGGTAGAAAAAAGTCTATTTTGGAATGTCACAATTCTGCGGCAACTTCGTCAGTATTTGTATCCTCAACAAAAAACGTATTTCCAAGTGCAGATTTGATTTACAATATAACAAACTATCATAAGGCTAAATTTAACAACTGCACATATCACAAATTAAGTCCCAAATTCATTTTCCATATCTGCACCTATTCTTGCGCCCGTAACTTGCACTCTTTGCACGTAATCCATTCTTACAGTGTAAGTCCATATTGTTCGCTACCATATATATGCAAAATGTTTCTTCGTCTTCAGTGGTATGTTTAATTCTGTGTGGCTAATCTTGTATTTTTAGTTTAGACAATCTTCTGACTTCATGAACGCCTCAAGTCAGGCAGATCCAGCCCGGGTGGGTGGGTAGATAGGTAGGAAGACAGACAGACAGACAGGTAGGTAGATAGATAGATAGATTAGATTAGACAGATTAGATTAGATTAGATTAGATAAGATAGATAGATAGATAGATTAGATAGATTAGATAGATTAGATAGATAGATTAGATAGATTAGATAGATTAGATAGATAGATAGATAGATAGATAGATAAGCAAATCAAGATTTTCAGGTATAACTCCCTGTAAAGTTGATTTGAATAATTTCGAGGGAAAAATTGTTCCGGAGCCGGGTATCGAACCCGGGACCTTTGGTTTAACGTACCAACGCTCTACCACAGAGCTACTCGGGAACTCTAACCGACACCGGTCCAATCTTCAGATAGATAGATAGATTAGATTAGATTTAGATAGATTAGATTAGATAGATAGATAGATAGATAGACAGACAGACAGACAGACAGACAGACAGACAGATAGATAGATAGATAGATATACAGACAGACAGACAGATTAGATAGATAGATAGATAGATAGATAGATAGATAGATAGATAGATAGATAGATAGATAGATAGATAGATAGATAGATAGATAGATAGATAGATAGATAGATAGATAGATAGATAGATAGACAGACAGACAGATTAGATAGATAGATAGATAGATAGATAGATAGATAGATAGATAGATAGATAGATAGATAGATAGATAGATAGATAGATAGATAGATAGATAGATAGATAGATAGATAGATAGATAGATAGATAGATAGATAGATAGATAGATAGATAGATGGATGGATGGATGGATGGATGGATGGATGGACGGACAGAGGGACAGAGGGACAGACGGACAGACAGACAGATAGATAGATAGATAGATAGATAGATAGATAGGTAGATAGATAGACTAGCAGACAGTCAGACATCTTTGGTCACAGTGTACACTGGTGTTCAAAAGTATCCGACCTACGATTTAATGATCGTGTAAGCGAACATTCCAAGCACGGGATAAGTCAGGACCAAAAGTATGAAAAATTGACGAACTTTGAAAGAGTTCCGTTAGTTGTCAATAGGTGTCACCATTATTGGGACGATTAAAGAAAGTGTCAGGGAAAATGATTACGTAGATTAAGTATAAATTATTCTTCTAATAGATAATATGCAGAATGAGGGCATGAGGACACGAGGGCATGAGGGCACGAGGGCACGAGGGCATGAGGGCACGAAGGCATGAGGGCACGAGGACACGAGGGCACGGATGCACGAGGGCATGAGGGCACGAGGGCATGAGGGCACGAGGGCACGAGGGCACGAGGGCACGAGGGCACGAGGGCACGAGGGCACGAGGCACGAGGGCATGAGGGCACGAGGGCATGAGAGCATGAGGGCATGAGGGCATGAGGGCACGAGTGCATGAGGGCGCGAGGGCACGGTGGCACGAGCGTATGAGGGTACGAGGGCAAGAGGGCACCAGGCCACGATGGCACCAGGGCACGAGGGCACCATGGCACGAGGGCATGAGGGCACGAGGGTATGGTGGCACGAGGGCACGAGGTCATGAGGGCATGAGGGCACGAGGGAATGAGGGCACAAGGGCACGAGGGCACGAGGGCACGAGGGCAAGAGGGCACGAAGCATGAGGGCACGATGGCAAGAGGGCATGAGGGCACGAGGGCAAGAGGGCACGAGGGCATGATGGCACGAGGGCATGAGGGCACGAGGGCACGAGGAAATGAGGGCACGAGGGCATGAGGGCATGAGGGCACGAGAACACGAGGAAATGAGGGCACGAGGGCAAGATGGCATGAGGGCACGAGGGCACGATGGCACGAGGGCACGAAGGCATGAGGGCACGAATGCACGAGGGCACGAGGGCATGAGGGCATAAGGGCATGAGTGCATGAGGGCATGAGGGCACGAGGGCATGATGGCACGAGGGCACGAGGGCACGAGGACATGAGGGCACGAGGGCATGAAGGCATGAGGGCACGAGGGCACAAAGGCATGAGGCCACGAGGGCATGAGGGCACGAAGGCACGAGGGCAAGAGAGCACCAGGGCACCAGGCCACCAGGGCACGAGGGGCACCAGGGCACAAGGGCACCAGGGCACGAGGGCACGAGGGCATGAGGGCATGAGGGCACGGTGGCGCGAGGCACGAGGTCATGAGGGCACTAGGGCATGAGGGCACGAGGGCACGATGGCAAGAGGGCATGAAGCATGAGGGCACGATGGCAAGAGGGTATGAGGGCACGAGGGCAAGAGAGCACGAGGGCATGATGGCACGAGGGCATGACGGCACGATGGCAAGAGGGCACGAGGGCATGAGGGCACGAGGAAATGAGTGCACGAGGGCATGAGGGCATGAGGGCACGAGGGCATGAGGGCACGGATGCACGAGGGCATGAGGTCACGAGGGAACGAGGGCACGAGGGCACGATGGCACGAGGGCACAAGGGCATGAGGGCACGAGGAAATGAGTGCACGAGGGCATGAGGGCATGAGGGCACGAGGGCATGAGGGCACGGATGCACGAGGGCATAAGGTCACGAGGGAACGAGGTCACGAGGGCACGATGGCACGAGGGCACGAGGGCATGAGGGCACGAATGCACGAGGGCACGAGGGCATGAGGGCATAACGTCATGAGGGCATGAGGGCACGAGGGCACGAGGGCACGAGGGCACGAGGGCACGAGGGCACGAGGGCACGAGGACATGAGGACACGAGGGCATGAAGGCATGAGGGCACGAGGGCACAAAGGCATGAGGCCACGAGGGCATGAGGGCACGAAGGCACGAGGGCAAGAGGGCACCAGGGCACCAGGCCACCAGGGCACGAGGGCACCAGGGCACGAGGGCACCAGGGCACGAGGGCACGAGGGCATGAGGGCATGAGGGCACGAGGGCATGATGGCACGAGGGCACGAGGGCACGAGGACATGAGGGCACGAGGGCATGAAGGCATGAGGGCACGAGGGCACAAAGGCATGAGGCCACGAGGGCATGAGGGCACGAAGGCACGAGGGCAAGAGGGCACCAGGGCACCAGGCCACCAGGGCACGAGGGGCACCAGGGCACAAGGGCACCAGGGCACGAGGGCACGAGGGCATGAGGGCATGAGGGCACGGTGGCGCGAGGGCACGAGGTCATGAGGGCACTAGGGCATGAGGGCACGAGGGCACGATGGCAAGAGGGCATGAAGCATGAGGGCACGATGGCAAGAGGGTATGAGGGCACGAGGGCAAGAGAGCACGAGGGCATGATGGCACGAGGGCATGACGGCACGATGGCAAGAGGGCACGAGGGCATGAGGGCACGAGGAAATGAGTGCACGAGGGCATGAGGGCATGAGGGCACGAGGGCATGAGGGCACGGATGCACGAGGGCATGAGGTCACGAGGGAACGAGGGCACGAGGGCACGATGGCACGAGGGCACGAGGGCATGAGGGCACGAGGAAATGAGTGCACGAGGGCATGAGGGCATGAGGGCACGAGGGCATGAGGGCACGGATGCACGAGGGCATAAGGTCACGAGGGAACGAGGTCACGAGGGCACGATGGCACGAGGGCACGAGGGCATGAGGGCACGAATGCACGAGGGCACGAGGGCATGAGGGCATAACGTCATGAGGGCATGAGGGCACGAGGGCACGAGGGCACGAGGGCACGAGGGCACGAGGACATGAGGACACGAGGGCATGAAGGCATGAGGGCACGAGGGCACAAAGGCATGAGGCCACGAGGGCATGAGGGCACGAAGGCACGAGGGCAAGAGGGCACCAGGGCACCAGGCCACCAGGGCACGAGGGCACCAGGGCACGAGGGCACCAGGGCACGAGGGCATGAGGGCATGAGGGCACGGTGGCGCGAGGGCACGAGGTCATGAGGGCACTAGGGCATGAGGGCACGAGGGCACGATGGCAAGAGGGCATGAAGCATGAGGGCACGATGGCAAGAGGGTATGAGGGCACGAGGGCAAGAGAGCACGAGGGCATGATGGCACGAGGGCATGATGGCACGAGGGCATGAGGGCACGAGGCACGAGGAAATGAGTGCACGAGGGCATGAGGGCATGAGGGCACGAGGGCATGAGGGCACGGATGCACGAGGGCATGAGGTCACGAGGGAATGAGGGCACGAGGGCACGAGGGCACGGATGCACGAGGGCACGAGGGCAAGAGGGCAAGAAGCATATGTGCACGATGGCAAGAGGGCATGAGGGCACGAGGGCAAGAGAGCTCGAGGGCACGAGGGCATGAGGGCACGAGGGCACAAAGGTATGAGGGCACGAGGGCATGAGGGCATGAGTGCACGAGGGCTTGAGGGCATGAGGGCATGTGGGCACGAGGGCATGAACACACGACGGCATGAAGTCACGATGGCACGAGGGCATGAGGGCATTAGGCCACGAGGGCATGAGGGCACGAGGGCAGGAGGGCATGAGGGCATGAGTGCATGAGGGCATGATGGCACGAGGGCACGAGGGCATGAGGGCACGAGGGCACGAGGACTTGAGGGCACGAGGGCACGAGGGCATGAGGGCACGAGGGCATGAGGGCACGAGGGCATGAGGGCACGAAGGCACGAGGGCACGAGGGCATGAGGGTATGAGGGCAAGAGGGCACCAGGGCACGAGGGCACGAGGGCACGAGGGCACCAGGGCACAAGGAATGAGGTTGCCAGGGCACGAGAGCTCGAGGGCACGAGGGCATGGGAGCACGAGGGAGCGAGAGCGCGAAGGCACGAGAGCTTGAGGGCAAGAGGGCATGGGGCACGTGGGCATGAGGGCACGAGGGCATGAGGGCACCAGGGCATGGGGGCATGAGGGTACTATGGCACGAGGGCACGAGGGTCAGAGGGCCAGAGGGCCAGAGGGGTCGATGGTACGTGGGCAGAGAGAGGGGTGAGGGGAGAGGGGAGAGAGGAGAGGATATTTTCATAACTCTAACCTACAATCCACAATAACCTGAAATAGCTATTGCTTCCCTCCCACATGTAAAACCGACTGATCCTTCTGACATTGACACGTTTTGGCATTGGAACCCAAGAACTGAAGATGTATAGGTTAAATAAAAAGTATTTAGCATGAAGAAAACCATTCAGAGGGGTAGGCCTATGTTTAATTATTATGGAAGCAAATAACTTCCAAAATGTCTCGTATTCTTCATTGGAAATAAATTTGAAAAAAAATTTAATTTGAACGTCTAATGAACTTAGTTTGCAGCATTTGCTGCACAAGCCACTAGTAGTTTATAAATGCCAAAAAATATGATTTTGTACGTACTGAGGCCTGAAGAATTAAAAAACGGGGAAATAAGTACATGGTGCCCTTTGAGACACGAATTATTTTTTTTGTGTGGAAAGTCTGATTGTTTGTTCATTTTAAGTTTTTGTAAATTGCCCACAGTCTCATATTTACAGCACGATGCCTGGATTTCCAGATATGAACTGTCCACTTGAGATGACTCGCTCTCAATAACTCATTGTCCATGAAGCGGCATTGAAGTTGCTGTCCTCTGCAGAGGACGCAATGTATGAAAGGGTTAAAAAACAGATTCATTGGCACAACTTTTATAAATGAAAAGCATAGTAGCTACTTGAAAACATGTTCAAAATATTCCTTCTCTGATACCCTGCAACTTTTGTACAGGGACATCATTTTATTTTTACTTCAATTTTCATTTTACCTGAGTTTTTGAATGTACTTCACTCCCACCCCTTCTACTAATGAAGTTTCAACTGTCCTCCAGACAGAATCAAGGCCGCATATAGTAAGCAGCACTGCGTTAGTGAGTATAGTACGTTCCAGAAATACGTTCGCGTTTTCCAGTGATGAAAGAGCTTTCAATATTGAATCACATTTTCGCACAGGTACTGTCCGTTTGCCTACGTCGCATCCCGATTTCCCCCACCAGCTTCTGTTCGCCCCTCTGTAAAAGCTGGGCTGTCTTAGCTCTTTTCTGAAAGCATTAATTTCTGTTAGGAATTGGAAGTTTACGTAGTATTATACAACTGTTTAAAATAACTTAAATAAAAGGGACTCATTAAGTAATTAACTGTCACGTGATTTCCTCCCTATCTACGATCCTGCGGCATAACCACTTGGACGGACAGTAGATAGCATGTCTGAGTAATTTTATCTGTGCGGGTCGGGCAGAAGTGAAGATTGAATTATAGTACGTAAGGTACTCTTTTATAGAGTAGGTATAGAATTATTTCAACATGAGTTACTAATACGAAGAACGAAACTGGCAATTGGAATTAGATGCAATAGTCTATAGTGCGATAATATGCACAAAAGAACTGAAGCCTGTATCGAAATGAACGGCCACCATTTTCAAATATGTATTTAAATATCCATATTATGATTATTTTTCAATTTAACTTCACTCTCTAAATTGTACGCTAATGTGCTGTAGACAGTATAATATACACTGCATAATGAATACGTTCGCATGGATAACTCAGTTCATGAGTAAAAACATTTATTGTCAATACAGTACTGTATTTTGATTAAACAAAAACCTAATGAAAATTATCGAACTCAAAATCGTGATATTTCATAGTTTACGTAAATGGATGAAGTACTTTTCTTCCCTCCTATACCTAGTAAAGTGATTTGTTTGTGTTTTACGCCAGTATCATCGAACTCCAGTCGTGGAAGGGGATAGCGAACGGTGTTTCCGGTTCTCTAAAGGTACAGCCAGGTTAATATTAAAAATGTTAGTAAAAATAAAATGATGTCCCTGTATAAATAGTTTCTTCATAAAATGAGAAGCATTGTTCCATACTTTTTACTCGCCCTGTTTATCAGCGGTTTTCAACCAAACTATGTGTTATTTTACAATCAGTTGAGGGGGATGAAAAATTGAATTCTATAACATGGGTATATTTATCTACTATTGCCAACAGTGACTAATATCTTCGCCATTTATCATAGAAGTAGTAATCACTAAAGAATCCATACTTACACGAACAAATTATCAATCACTACTATCGATTAATAGGGTCAGATCACAATCTACTATATACAGTCACGAAGCTTGGGGTGATTTTTTGCATTTGTCGCGATAGTTGCTAGCCGCTTGGAGCGCTATGTGTACTAGGAACAATAGACTGTGCCACTGCCATCGTGATCTAATACAGGCCCTAAGGCAGACCATGTGACTCGCTTAACCCGATCACGAAGGGCGGCGTTTCAACCATATAAATTAATTGGAATGCATAAAGAGTAACATATATTCCTCTAAAATGTAGTGTAATTACATTAATAAAATTTAAAACAATGATTATGAGACACTTCAGACATAATTCACTTCGAGTTAGGATGTAATATTATTTATGGTGTGAAAATTACGTTGTTCGTATGTGTAATACCTGCCTTTATTTCGATTAAATATTGCGAAATTCTTGTACATTAATTTATGCACGATTCAATAATTTTCAATTGCACCGCACGAATATTTAGATATGTCGGAATTATAGGATATGTTTACTGTACCAGTTGCCCCTTTCTGTCTAAATTCAGTGATCTCCAATGCCTTGCCATTCATATGAAAATTATAGGTTATGTTTACTATATTTAACTTATATTCCTATATTCGCAATATTATACATTATAATTACACATATTGTCATGTATGACACCCGTCACATTCTATTTGTCTGTATTTTAATACTACAATTTTGAGTACTGAATTATTGTATTTATCTACTACCAAAGAGGCGAAGTAACACAATCGTACGTACACTAATTTCATAGGAGTGGTATGGTAAATTTTCTGTCTACAATTAAGGAAGGTAGATGTGCTATATTAAAATCACAATATCAATTCGTTTTTATTGAACCTCAAAATAGCTTCCATCTAAACTTAAAATGTTGATGCGAACAGATTTTGTTAACACGTAAAATTCTCTTCACATTAAAATAACACAGTTTTGTAATTATTTCTGCAACATATTATGCAACAAGAAGTAAACTGAACTTATGGACACATTACACTAAATAAAACTTAGCAATGATACGCAATAAAGTTATAATATAATATTTCACTGAGCTCCATACACAAATAGAAAACCCGAACATACATTACGGCCTGGTATAGATCGAAAAAGCATTGACTGTGCCGAATTTCGCTTTGTTGTGAAAAGTTGTGTAAACCACAGAACAACAAAATAACTGTGAAATGTTCGTTATCGGTTGTAATAACTGTAAATGATTAAATACAATAATTTGAATAATAATATGGGACAAGGAGACATTTGTGGTTCTATAAGTATTGTAAGAAAAAGAGGTCAGAGTTATCCTTCTTCCTAAAGATCCAGGAAGGTGACTTTATAAAATATAATATATGCTTTATGAAAATAATATATAAACCTTATGTGTTTCATATTTCAATAGTGGAAGGAAGGTGTTAATTTTTTCAAAAGAATACGATATCGAAAGTACAATACATTTTATCGT
Source organism: Periplaneta americana (assembly GCA_025594305.2). Taxonomy (NCBI): domain Eukaryota; kingdom Metazoa; phylum Arthropoda; class Insecta; order Blattodea; family Blattidae; genus Periplaneta; species Periplaneta americana. The sequence continues at coordinate 175,399,212 of JAJSOF020000009.1, forward strand.
CTGCTGGGGAAAGGGTCTGTGATGAGGCGATAGTAGCGATCCTGGCGGTTAGCAACTATCTATGGATGCGTATTTCAACTGTCTATGTTTGCATATTTAGTAAGTATTGAGCTTCGTGACTGTATATACTAGACTGTGGTCAGATCAAGACCGTCTCCAATACTCAGACCTTAATGCAGGTATCGATAGTGGCGAAAATGGCGCCAGTGGCAGTTCAAGCATGATTACCACGTGGTTTTTTTTATGATGTTTTCGTGTGTTAATTACGTCGTGAAATGGGTCGTTCGTGTTGTGTACCGGATTGTGGATCTGTGTCTCATATTTCAGCGTTCCGAGAAATACAACTTTACTAGGCGACAAATGGTTTAGGTGCATAATCGTGACAATTTCCAGTTTGTTGTTGATGACCTATAAATCATGAAAAAAATGTCCTAAAAACAATGCATTTATGACCTAAATGCCCTAAAAATTGATCTTACATAATTGCCTTATTAGGAAAAGAGATTTTATACTACTTAATATTTAATATAGTAATTAAATTAAATTTTACATAATTTTTTCTAAGTAGTACACTTTAATTATTTTACCTGATGTAGTTTCCATGTATGATCGTTCACCTCTGCTTCAGCATGTGGACGTGAGGTCAGCAGTCGGCTGGTCGGTCTTGGCCCTTCATGGGCTGTAGTGCCATGGATTTACTCTACTTTCAGTTTCCATGTAGTCTACCACAAGGCCAGTATTATCCGGAATTAGCAGGTATAGAGGAGTCTATATTGAGGGGTTGGTTGGACTGATCCATTAGATGGGGTATACTACGTTAAAATGGCAATATTCGTGTAGAAAAATGATTAAAATATTATACAAAATAATGGGTATTAATGGACAAAATATGTAAAGAAAATATCAAAAGAAATAAACATTATTTTACATTAATAACCAGGAAAGGATTTATATGTAAATACATATTTACTTATAAAGCTAATATAATTTATATTTTGCATTATCTTTATGTTTCACAATGTGTAGGGTTGAAAAATCCTACTTTTATTTTCCATATTTTTCCATATTTTAGAGTTTAGTACATATTTTCGTTAATTTCCATATATTTTCCATATTTCATATAAAACAGTCCATATTATATTAGGTTTAACAATAAAACAAAACAAAATTCCATTAACTTTTAAAAATACATTTCAACAATAGAGATTTAAACACATGTTCAGTAATCCCTTTAACATCAGAGTTATTTGAAAATTAGCAGTCCTATCAACAATGGGAAAGTAAGTTACAAAACTGTATTAATTTAATTTAAAATTTTTAACAGACTTCAGTTGTGCAGCTCAACAGTTAAATGCCAGTCAGAGTACACATAGGTTCAGTTTTGTAAATCATACTATAAAGACGGTAAATATGCCAAAAGTACGTCATTCAGTCAATTTAAAATCAAAACTAACAAGTTACATTTCAGAATTTAAAGAAGATGGTTTATCAACTGACAATAAAATATTATTTTGTAATTTGTGTCAGTGTGCAGTATCATCTACACAAAAGTTCCTGGTGCAACAACACATTACAACTAGTAAACATCAGGCCAACAAACAACTAAATTCCAAGCAGAGACAATTGTTTTTAACACAACCAACAACATCGAATGTAAGATCTGAGTTTAACATCGACCTGTGCCGTTCTCTCATCTCTGCTGATATTCCTCTCTACAAACTAAAGAATAAGGTCTTCAGGAATTCCTTGAAAAATATACTCAACATACAATCCCGGATGAGTCAACACTTAGGAAGACGTATGCTCCATCCATCTACGATGAGACAATACAGAAGATAAGAGATGAAATTAAAGATAGTTCAATTTGGGTTTCCATTGATGAGACTCCCGACAAAGAAGGTAGACTTGTTGGTAATGTAGTTATCGGTTTGTTAAGTGAACAATATTCTGAACGAATTCTTTTACATTGTGATGTTCTAGAAAAGTGCAATAACAAAACTATAGTTAAACTGTTCAACGAAGCTATGGGTATCCTGTGGCCAAAGGGTATTATGTACGATAATGTGTTATTCTTTATTAGCGATGCTGCCCTTATATGGTCAAAGCTGGACAAGCATTATCTGTTGTATATCCTAAATTGACTCATTTTACTTGTGTGGCGCATGAATTTCATCGTGTGGCAGAAGTGGTCAGAGACAATTTCCCTAAAGTAGATTTGTTGATTTCATCAGTGAAAAAGTATTTCTCAAAGCTCCCAGTAGAGTTAACGTGTTGAAAGAAATGTACCCTGAAATTCCATTGCCACCAAAGCCAATTTTAACTAGATGGGGTACATGGCTAGAAGCAGTTGAATATTATGCCGAACATATAGACTCTATTAACAATGTTCTCCTTGCATTGGACTCTGAAGATGCAGTCTCAATTGATACTGCGAAAACAGTTACCTGTGACATAAGTGTGAAGAATGACTTAGCTCACATTCAGCATACATTTTCATGCATCATAAAAACGCTCAAAAGTCTCCAAAATAGGCACCTTTCACTATCTGAAAGTTTTGAAATTATAAATAGTACTGTGGAACAACTGAATCGTGGTAGAGGTAAAGTTGCAGATGCAGTAAGAGCTAAGGTGGACACTGTACTTTCAAAAACCCTGGATATGAAGAACTACAAAGGTTGTTGCTGTGATGAGTGGTGAATCAACAGTGAAGATTAACTTGGACTTATCCCCAGCAGACATTGTGAAATTGAATTATGTACCAGTTACTTCTTGTGACGTCGAACGCTCTTTTAGTCAGTATAAATCTATCCTCAGAGACAATAGAAGAAGATTCACTTTTCAGCACTTGAAAGAAATGTTTGTAACCTATTGTTATGGTAACAGACAATAAAAATTGTGTTTTGTTGAAACTACATTGGAAGATAAGGTACGTCCATTATATTTTTGTTTAGTTTGATTACAATGTACCAATATTTAACGTACATAGTCATTTTTTTATAATTTTAAGTCCATATTTAATTCCATATTTTGGTAAAAATCCATATTTAATTCCATATTTTGGTAAAAATAACTACATATATATTTACATATTTCATATATTTTTAGTCCATATAAATCCGTTCCTGTTAATAACACTGGTAAACAAAATTAAACATATATTTTGTTAAAAGGTAAAGAAAGGGTGACTGTTATAGTATTTTTCGTACTGATTTCAAATCTGTTTTCAAAATTTTTCTGTCACCCAAGGTTTTTGAGTAATTATATGAAATGTAGTTTAAACTTTTCTAGTATTTATAGATTTTAACATTTTACCTGAACTCTTATTTTCTTTCCTAAAATGTGTGTGAAATAGATTTTAGGCTATACTTGTCTTGAGAAACATCTCTTTTGACTGTCCAGGAGTAGTCTGCCAGAATATTTGGGCTCCATTTTTCCTGGTAGCGCCTTTGCATTTCAGAAAAAATCCTGATAAAATAACTCCCCATGTTGATCGTTCACTACCCGAAGGTTTTGAAGAAAGAAAAATAGATGAGAACCCAAGAAGTTATTTTGAGAGACATGACACCCCATCACGTTATAGTTCTGAATCAGCTCGCTGACAAGTTCTCTGTAATCTTCTGATCTGTGATTCCTAGAAAGTAACATTTGTTGAATTATCCTTAGTATCCCGTCATATCATTGGAACTGGAAAAGACATATGACGGGATCCTTTTCAGCCAACCAGTTAATAGAATTACATGGAGCACAACAGATTTCAGGACCCCAGTTCCTGTCCTCATCTATTTTTCAATCAAAGTACACTCGTAACTTTTAACTAGTGTACTAAAATTCACCTGTGTGCTTTCAAAGTTAACTAACCACAAACGTAACAATTGTAATATGCGTTACAAGAGCGGTATGTTGAAGTTTTCTGTTCGAGGAAAAGTTTGAAAAAGCGAAACGTAGTTGAGTTTTTTTAATTTATGAGAATTGAAAGAAAAAATACCGCTCGTGTATCGTACATTATTTTGTGCGAAGATCGTTTATTACATACCTGAAAGAGGAATTTCTAATTAGTTGCAATAAAATCTCCATCTTGGTTTCTGTTCAATGACGGCAAATTTGCAAAACAAAAATATCTATCTTCAACATTGTTGCTTTAAAATGTTTTCTGTGTTTACTATACTCCAGCAGGCCGTGATATATGTCTGTCTTTTTTTTCCCCAGTCTATAAATGCGAACTTAAAACAAACGGTAAGGTTATGTAATGATTTATTTTTCATTTTAATATTTTAACAATATTATTTATATAACATATTGCAGTAATAACATCGGCAAGTTGATTTGTTGATTTTTCACGGTTTCCTTAATGTTACTTGCATCACGAATGTAGTAACTTTATAGTGGAGTTGTAGAGTTTACTTAATTTTTGCAAATATTTAAAAACAATAATTAACAGTGCAATTTAGGTGAAATTGCAGTGGTAAGTTTCCAATTTATAATTATTACTATATTGAACGTCTCTAAAAATAATATGTTAAAAGCCTAAAGCAGTAAAATCAATATGTCACTTAACCGGTAAGAAGAGGGAAATTGTTATGTGTGTTAGGTTGGGAATACTGAATGTGGAATTTTACACTTTCCGCGGATTGGTTCTGTGCGGAAACCAAGCAAATACGCACGATCTCGCACAAGAATTGTTTATGTGATTTACACAATATTTCGAGGTATGTTTCACTTTATGAAACTTTTACCACACTTAAAATTAGGACAAAGAAAACACACGCTATGAAACTTGTTTGACGAATGTAAGTTCCAACTGCACTGAGAATAATATTACTAACTCTTACAGTCTTAGTATAGTCCCGTCGCTCTAATTTCCGGCAGCCAATCACGTTGCAGGTAGGATACATTTAAACGTGTGCGTCTTGTGATTCGCTGATGAAGATATAAAGCATTTCGTAAGGCTGGATAAATACTTAATATATAATCGCCCGCCATTTTGGCTCTTTCGTTGGCGTTCGCAGAAACCACACGAGGACGTTATTTGCCGCTCAATTATTTGCTGAATTACAGTGCGTTTGATTTATTATCATAGGAGCTACGACATGATAATGTTTAACGGTATGGCAAATACGTAGATCCCTCGTCTGGTAGATCAGCAAAGAAAGAACAAAAATGGCAAACGATACTACCTACCTAGAATTTATAGACGTAAGCAAAGAGGAGGAGTCACGCCGGGAATAACAGCGTCGCGACTATAGGAATAAAATTTATTGTTACGGATTCTGACTTCAAAGGCAACAATGATCTAAAGTTATAGGTCACTTGACTTGTTAAAGCAATAAAATGATATATTTGAAATACGTATTTTCTTTCCATTAGAATGTTAAGGACTGTATGTAGCATAAAAATAAGTCAGTTTTTCTAAAATTACAAAAAATATAGTGGATGGTAGAAAAATTCTGACTTCATTTTTGGAATCAGCAGATGAAATTACACAAGAAAGAGCATTTTCAATTTCTTACAACTCTTCGAAACCGACATCAAGCACTTCTTTCTATCCCTCATCATAGAACGTCTTTATACTCATCTTCCTATACTGTAGAAATACCTCGCCTCTGGAATTCGTCACCTAATGACGTCAGGGACTGCCGGACTTTATCACAATTCAAAATTAAATTGGAAAATTTTGTCTTATTTAATGCTTTTTAGGTATTGCTAGAAGTGTTGATTTGTGTTTTTTGCTCTAGATTAAAATCGCAAGTTTCTTGTTTATTGAGTTATTTTACGACGCTGTATCAACATCTAGGTTATTTAGCGTCTGAATGATATGAAGGTGATAATGCCGGTGAAATGAGTCCGGGGTCCAGCACCGAAAGTTACCCAGCATTTGCTCGTATTGGGTTGAGGGAAAACCCCGGAAAAAAACCTCAACCAGGTAACTTGCCCCGACCGGGATTCGAACCCGGGCCACCTGGTTTCGCAGCCAGACGCGCTGACCGTTACTCCATAGGTGTGGGCTTCTTGTTTATGTTAGTTAATTAGTTAGGATACAATTAATTATACTTAATCACTCATTTAAAGTTTGTGTGACTGCAACCTGTGTATATATTTTACTTTGTTTATAGTGTTTTTTTCTTTTTATTTCTGTTATTGTATTTGTATTTCTGGTGGTGTGGAAGAGAAGGCCTGATGGCCTTAACTACAGCAGAATAAATAAATAAATAAATAAAAATAAATAAATTACTTACTTACTTACAAATGGCTTTTAAGGAACCCGAAGGTTCATTGCCGCCCTCACATAAGCCCGCCAGCGGTCCCTATCCTGTGCAAGATTAATCCAGTCTCTATCATCATACCCCACCTCCCTCAAATCCATTTTAATATTATCCTCCCATCTACGTCTCGGCCTCCCTAAAGGTCTTTTTCCCTCCGGTCTCCCAACTAACACTCTATATGCATTTCTGGATTCGCCCATACGTGCTACATGCCCTGCCCATCTCAAACGTCTGGATTTAATGTTCCTAATTATGTCAGGTGAAGAATACAATGTGTGCAGTTCTGTGTTGTGTAACTTTCTCCATTCTCCTGTAACTTCATCCCGCTTAGCCCCAAATATTTTCCTTAGCACCTTATTCTCAAACACCCTGAACCTATGTTCCTCTCCCAGAGTGAGAGTCCAAGTTTCACAACCATACAGAAGAACCGGTAATATAACTGTTTTATAAATTCTAACTTTCAGATTTTTCGACAGCAGACTGGATGATAAGAGCTTCTCAACCGAATAATAACACGCATTTCCCATATTTATTCTGCGTTTAATTTCCTCCCGAGTATCATTTATATTTGTTACGGTTGCTCCAAGATATTTGAATTTTTCCACCTCTTGGAAGGATAAATCTCCAATTTTTATATTTCCATTTCGTACAATATTCTGGTCACGAGACATAATCATATACTTTGTCTTTTCGGGATTTACTTCCAAACCGATCGCTCTACTTGCTTCAAGTAAAATTTCCGTGTTTTCCTAATCGTTTGTGTATTTTCTCCTAACATATTCACGTAATAAATAAATAAATTTTACATTTAACAAAATCACTGTTGACCAGTGTAATGGGGATTTATGGCCAAAATTAAATGACCGAATAAAACAAAAGCTGCTCTTATGAGTTGAAACAGGCAAACAATATAAAAATGCCCTAACAAATATGTCTTAAAACACTCAGTTTATCGCATAACATATAAATACTAAAGCAGCTATGTTTCTGGCTTACTGGAAAAAGATGCAATTTCATCAAAATCCTAGCCCTACTGATCAGCGATGTCTGCCAAAACAGAGACGTGTATGTAGATTCTTACTGACTGCAATCATGACTAGAGATCCGATTCTTATGTAATTACATTGCATTCCTTTACTTGTAGAGAACTGAAATGACAAATGTCGGCGATTTGTGGTTCTGATATGGTTATAGATGAGTTCCATTTTACATATTTTTACATATTCTTAGTAATATTACATATTTTACATATTATGTAAAGAATGTAACATTTTTATACATATCTAGGCAATTATTGAGTTTTAAATTCTTTTATTAAATTCTTTTTATTTTTCAGAGTAAATTATTGAATTTTTTTTCATATATACTTGGACATAGGTCTTAACGTCCCTGTCTCTTTACTCCGATTGGAGGGCCGCTTTTGGTACACGATGCTGGTAAAGAGTGAGGGCCCGGAACTGACGTCGTTATGTTTTGTTCACAACTATAGAAAATACTTCAATGTCTAAAGCTGGCTTAAGAGAATATAAATAAATGACTAAATGGCGAGCTTACTCGTGTTAATTATGTAAGCATGTGCGGCTTATAGTTGTTTCGGTGCTTCTTCACACCATCCTCAGAGCCTACTAGATCTCGGCGTCATCTCGCTGCCTGTTGTGTGGGTGCGTTCGATTGTTGAAAAGTGTTGAAATGTGGTGTCAAATAGTGTGTGTGTTCTGAAATTGATGCACATGCTTACACAATTAACACGAGTAAGATCGCCATTTAATAATTCTTTCTTTCTTTTGTGGGCTCTTCCACTCTTCAGCGGTTGCCCTGAATTCCCTTCCGCCATCCTTCTCGATCCCGCCAATCCTCCTCCTGCATATGTCGGTCCTTCATCATTTGCATGACACCGGCTTTCCATGTTTTTCTTGGTCTCGCACGCTTCCTCCTTCCCCGAGGTGACCATTCCAGAATAATCTTTGGCCATCTTCCTTCTTTCATCCTTTTTACGTGGCCATACCATTGAAGAGTTCGTTTTTCGATTCTTTCAATTACCGACTCTTCCATCTCCATCATTTGCCTCACATCCTCATTCCTTCTCCTTTCCAATCTGGATACTCTAGCAGTCTTCTTGTTCCCTCCATCTCCGTCGCTTGTATCTTACACTTCTGACGTTCAACAAGTGCCCATCCCTCTGCCCCGTATGTTAGTATAGATTCAACTATAGATTGTAGAATTCTTTTCTTCATTTGTTTGGAAATGGATCTACTCCACAGTACCCCATTCAGCATCTTTATTGCCCTTCTTGCCTGTTGCACCCTGTGATCTACATCTGCTTCACAGCTCCCAGACTCTTGGATAATAGATCCCAAATACTTAAAATTTCTCACAGATTTAATTGTTCCTTGCGGTAGGATAATATCTCTTCCACTATTGCCCACAACGAGGTATTCAGTTGTATTCATATTAATGCAAAGACCTCCTATATCAAAGGCTTCCATCAACCTCCTCAACATGAACTTAATAATTTACTGTATTTATATTCAAGTGTTAAAAGTAGTGTACGGAAGATTCAACATGGATTAAGAGAATAGTTCTTTTGTAAATAAAAAAAAAACAAACATAAAACTAGGCATTCCAAATCTTTGTTTGTAAAATATAGCAGTTCGTAGTGCCTCAACTCTATACATTTGCCCTAATGCTTTCTCAGAATCTGGGATGGTCAGGTGCGCCGGTCATTTAACTATGTTACAAATTGAAAGTAGGCTATTAATAATAATATGAGAATTGCGCACAAATGTGCAATTACGAGAAGGGTGTCGCTGTTCACTAGCGTAAAGTAGGCTATTAGGGAGGGTTTGGGTCGGTATCAGGCAAATCAAAATACCATTATGTGTGTGATAGAAAAATATTTTCTAGGAAATCTTAAGGCACAAGAAAAAAAAAAGCATAAATTGTGGCAGAGACAAGTTGTATTTGCAAACTATACAATGAGGTGGAAATGGCAAGTCACTTTCCAGGCTATATTCACCCACATCAACTGACCAGTTAAATTGCGACGACATTTTTGTGAATTTAATGCATTAATAAATACTTACTTACTTACTGGCTTTTAAGGAACCCGGAGGTTCATTGCCGCCCTCACATAAGCCCGCCATTGGTCCCTATCCTGAGCAAGATTAATCCATTCTCTACCATCATATCTCACTTCCCTCAAATCCATTTTAATATTATCCTCCCATCTACGTCTCGACCTCCCTAAAGGTCTTTTTCCCTCTGGCCTCCCAACTAACACTCTATATGCAGTTCTGGATTCGCCCATACGTGCTACATGCCCTGCCCATCTCAAACGTCTGGATTTAATGTTCCTAATTATGTCAGGTGAAGAATACAATGCGTGCAGTTCTGTGTTGTGTAACTTTCTCCATTCTCCTGTAACTTCATCCCTCTTAGCCCCAAACATTTTCCTAAGCACCTTATTCTCAAATACCCTTAACCTATGTTCCTCTCTCAAAGTGAGAGTCCAAGTTTCACAACCATAAAGAACAACCGGTAATATAACTGTTTTATAAATTCTAGCTTTCAGATTTTTTGACAGCAGACTGGATGATATAAGCTTCTCAACCGAATAATAACAGGCATTTCCCATATTTATTCTGTGTTTAATTTCCTCCCGAGTATAATTTTTGTTATTGTTGCTCCAAGATATTTGAACTTCTCCACCTCTTCAAAGGATAAATTTCCAATTTTTATATTTCCATTTCGTACGATATTCTCGTCACGAGACATAATCATATATTTTGTCTTTTCAGGATTTACTTTCAAGCCTATCTCTTTACTTGCTTCCAGTATAATTTCCGTGTTTTCCCTAATCGTTTGTGGATTTTCTTCTAATATATTCACGTCATCAGCATAGACAAGCAGCTGATGTAACCCGTTCAATTTCAAACCCTCTCTGTTATCCTGGACTTGCATTAATAAATAGCGGTTTTAAATTACGTATTTTATTAATACTACATATTTAATTACATATTTCCCCTATATTTACTACATTTTTATGTACATATTTCGCACTTTCATATTACATAAAAATGCGGGGCCTAATCATAACTCATGCAGTGATTAGCATTTCTCACCCTTGTGGACGATGTAGGTGCGGGTCTGATTGTTGACTTAGAACCATTCCGCTCCAGCAGACGACGCACGCGTGCGCACACGAGTTGCGCAGAAGTTTGGCGGGCCGCGAGAACACGTCACGGCGGCTGCTGTGTACGTTCCGTTAATTTCCCCGACACTCAGCTGTTTGTTCCAATTTTGAACGCAGTCGCGTGTTGGAAGCGAAGCGGGTTGGTGGTCCGTGGCACAGGGATCATTACGAGTAGCAACAAAAATAGAAGAGATGCGCCCTCTTCCACGACCAAACAGATCGAACACTCCTACATTGAAATAAAATACTAACTGCATTCGTTATACCTTTTTCTCTTGAAAAGAGAGACTAATTTTGCACCTTGTTTTATTTTTCTGGATGTATCCTGACCGGGACTGTAGTTATGTGTCAATGTTATTATTAGCGGCAACAGAAAACAGCCTCGAAACTCTAGAGTGTTAGTCTTGTAGTGGCTGTGGTTGACAGTAGTGTGCGGGGAACAACAGAATCGGATGCGGGTTGTCATGGGGAGCCGGTCAACGCCCCCTGCTGCGACGGCCAGTTCTGACCAGCCTTCGAGGGTGCTGGACATCAAGAAAGAATCTCCCGACGACGAAATAAAGGTAAGACACTTCATTTTTCTTCAACTGCATCTTAGTTCGCGCTACAGAACCTACAATTTATTATTCTATTGCCATTGCTCTTTGTTGCTAATACAGTAAATTAAGGGGAGAGGATGGTATATTTTAAAACTTTTTTTTCCTATTTGGTGTAAATTATTAATTTTTTTGTATGTAGAGAGCTCATAGCTGTGGCAACTCAACCAAATAAAATATTTTGAAAAAAAAAAAAATTATTTGGGTGCCCAAATTTGAAAAAAATATACCCAATGCAGGATTATACTAAAACCGATATATCTAAACCGTTTTTAAAGATAGATTCAAACCGTTTTTGCAATGTATTTGAAAAAGTATGTTCTACAAACTGTCTGTAACAGAATTTTGATATTAGACCCTACGTTTGTAAAATAAACAATTAAAATTTAGTAACAATTTTCTGATTTCCTTCCTTGCAAACAAACAGACGTATTTTTAAAATGAAATCAATTAACAAAATTCTGTTACAGAGAAAAGTTTCCTAATAGTCTAAAGAATGTGCGTTCTAAATTTCATGCATGTATCTTTAGTAGTTTAGAAATTATATTCATTTTGTCTGGCAATGTAAAAAAAAAAAAAAAAAATATTAAGTTACTGGAAACCGATAAAAGTGGGCGTGTGATTTAAAAATCCATAGCGCAGGAAGTTTAAAAATGACGTCTCAACATACGATAAGGGCACAAATACCCACAAAATGTTATGCAATCCATTCCACATATATGAAAGGGTATTTTAAAGAAAAAACAATTTTTTGAAAATTTAATTTACCGAAACAACAATAAAAGTGGGCGAGTGATTTAAAAATCCATAATGCAGGATGTTTAAAAATGGCGATCAACACATATCACAGAGTATTTTAAAGATTTTTTTTTAATTTAGTCATTTTTCATAAAAAATACCACCCTTTCCCCTTAAATTTTAGAACTTTTGCATGATGAGTCCGCTTAATTTTGACCTATTTTTGTTTATGTATTGGCGAGAGGTGTGAATGGGCTTCACAGTGCGTGAGCATTATGTCATTTTTATTTCTTCATTGCGTAATAACGTCGACCGTTTATATATAGTTACGAATAGAGGACTGTCTTCGACGACAAAGTAAATGCAACACAAGACCTGTTATTGAATTTATTTAATTTATTCTTATTTAATATAGCATAATTGAATGGCTGCCTAGAATAATGTTGTAAGTCAGTTTTTACAGTTCGTCAGGAAATTAAAACTCTGTTTATTCCATACTAACATTGTTAAATATTACAAAATATGACAGTGTGAGGTCTGTATTAATACTTCAGTAAGTATTCACACCATTTATATATATGTATTGTCTTCATCTACCAAATAACACAACTTTTTGAACATTTACAATAGAAAAACGTTGTATGTCAATCTAGAAAAACAACGTTGTAAAGCAAAGAAACTTCAATACTGTCCATATTTCCTGGTAAATTCTTTACGTTTGTTACAGTTGAGTATATTAAATAATAATAATAATAATAATAATAATAATAATAATAATAATAATAATAATAATAATGATAATAATAATAATAATAATAATAATTAGACCTCGGACTTTTAGGTCCTAAAAATCTTAAATTAGGTACCTAAAATAGGTTCTATCACAAATCAAAATAGGTTCTAAAATTACAAAAATAGGTGAACATATAATGACATTACTTCATTTCCCATTACAAATTAGCCGAAACATTTGACATTATTTCATTGTACATGTCCATAATTATAGGGATACGTAACAAGCTGTTTTTTACGGTGATGGGTTGTTAGCCCTTCGCCCAACCCCCAAGCTGGAGGACCACCCCTTATCGGCTGTCCACGACTGCTTATTCAATATATTCGCAGCTACCCTCCATATCTGGAGGCCGTCTCCTCTATCCGCAACCTGAGGACGCGCCATTTCAAATATCTTGGAGCAACAGTAACAAATATAAATGATACTCGGGAGGAAATTAAACGCAGAATAAATATGGGAAATGCGTGTTATTATTCGGTTGAGAAGCTTTTATCATCCAGTCTGCTGTCCAAAAATCTGAAAGTTAGAATTTATAAAACAGTTATATTACCGCTTCTTTTGTATGGTTGTGAAACTTGGACTCTCACTCTGAGAGAGGAACATAGGTTCAGGGTGTTTGAGAATAAGGTGCTAAGGAAAATATTTGGGGCTAAGCGGGATGAAGTTACAGGAGAATGGAGAAAGTTACACAACACAGAACTGCACGCATTGTATTCTTCACCTGACATAATTAGGAACATTAAATCCAGACGTTTGAGATGGGCAGGGCATGTAGCACGTATGGGCGAATCCAGAAATGCATATAGAGTGTTAGTTGGGAGACCGGAGGGAAAAAGACCTTTAGGGAGGCCGAGACGTAGATGGGAGGATAATATTAAAATGGATTTGAGGGAGGTGGGGTATGATGATAGAGACTGGATTAATCTTGCACAAGATAGGGACCGCTGGCGGGCTTATGTGAGGGCGGCAATGAACCTTCAGGTTCCTTAAAAGCCATTTTAAGTAAGTATGTCCATAATTAGAGCTAGAGTAAACAACGAACACCTTTTCTAAGTTTTGCATTGAGAAACTGCATCGCTTCTCAGATAACACCAACAAATGAGCGTTCCACATCAACTGACGACACCAGAGCATATTTACATGTTGGTATTAGATGCAAGGGAACAGCACATTCATGTTCAGGTGATTTGCCAGCCAAGATGTCAGCAACTGTGCGGAGAACTGTTAGTCCTGGGTTTTTTCGAAGCACTGATTTGACTTTGTCACCAACATAACCAGGAACCAAGTTGATTTTTTCTGTCACCTCTTCTATCAATCCCAGTTGCGTGTAGACCGGTTTGCCTGAAGACCCTAGAGCATTAATAATGAGGACCAGAAATACATAATGTGTTTTGATGAATGCAATATCCCGGGCAATTGTTGGGTCCTGCAGAAGTTTTTTAGCTGAAATAATGCTCACTGCATCCTCCCCCAGTTTCAAAACAAAGTTCTTAATGTCCTCCAAATGCTTGCTGTAATATTCCATGGGCTGTAATCATGTTCCCCATCGGATAAGAATAGGTTCTGGTGGAAGTGGCACATTGGGAAGTTGCTCTCGAAATAATTGAATCCTCGTAGGTGCTTTAATAAAAACCTTTTTAATTGTGGAAACCAGCTTATTCACTTGTGGATATTCAAGCCGTATCGTCTCAGCTACGCGATTCATGGCATGGGCAAGACAAGTAATATGGAGCAAGGCAGGATAAAATACTTTTTAACGGCAGCAATCATGTACGGGGCTGCATCACTGTAGATTACTAGCTGCGATTGTTGTCAAGGCACGACTGGCATACAGAATTACACAGCGTTTCCATATTACCAACTGTAGAAATTGTAAAATGTAAAATTAGGTAAAAATAGTTTCTAACGTGAAATTAGGTATTTTTAGGTTGTATAGGACCACCATTTTCGAACATATATTTCCATAATTCGTATATATACAACTTTTCTTTTGTATATATCATGAGGAACAAAATAGGTTTTTACCTAAAATCCGAGGTATAATAATAATAATAATAATAATAATAATAATAATAATAATAATAATAATAATAATAATAATAATAATAGCCAAATTTATATCATAAGAACTTGAAACAAATTACACAACTTGGAGCATATGTTTAGGCATACAATATCAATATTACACAGACAAGAATTTTTTTTTTTTTTTTTCTGTTATTAGGCCATGGTAGAATTCAGAGAAACCATGACCTTATTAACTTTAACTATTCTCCTTTAGTACTCTATAGGCCTACATTGACTTACGACCTTATTTTACTCACCAGTTCAGGTCGTTCACAGCTGGTTTAATGTCACGTTTCTTCAAAGTATATTCTTTCCCCTGGTCCTTTAGGGTGCTATTCATAGACATTTCGCAGCACGCGCTACGAGCATACTAAGCTAGCCCCGGCTATCCACTGGTTACTAGTACAGAATTCAAATCATATCCTATCGCTAACACTGGTTTATGAATACGAAAAACGCTGATAATCCACCGAAAGCCCGCGCTAAAAATGTCTATGAATACGGCCCTTAGTGTCTTACGTACATTGTCCTTCCATTGCATGATGTTAATCTTACGTTTTCGTTTTATATTTACGTTTTTATGAGACCATGTGACATGCTACAAGTATGATTGTCCGCCATTTTATTTGCGTCACAACGTTATCCAGCTCAGCAACACAATCAAAATACTACAGTTCTCGAAGTAGTATGAATATCAGCAAGACGATGACAGCACATGATGCAAGATGTGCGATACAACATTTTTCAGCCGAAAACTCAGTTCGGCCAAAAACGGACTTACAACGTTATTCTAGGCAGCTATTCAATTATTAAATGTCTATGTACTTTCATATTGAGAAACAAATACTGTTTTCTGACAATTCTGTCATACTCTTTTGCACGTAATTTATTATTACACATCAGTCATTCCAGGCAAATTGGAAATCCCAATGAAAAACTATTTTTCAGAAATATTTGTTTATTAGTGTAGTGGCCGGTTTTTCCAAGTATTGTTAGAAAATTTAACGACTGTTAAACTCTAAACAGTTTGTTAATTAATAAAATTATATGTTTTCAACACCAGTTTGGTTTAACAGATTGTTAACAGTTTGTTAAATTTAAATGTAGGATTTCGGGCAGTTAACTCGTTTAAAAGTTAGTTAAATATGGCCGATGTCTCCACAGCTGTACGAACAGAAGTAGCGAAATTAATATTTTGTGTCTCTCTGTAGGGAATGTTTAGCATATGACTGGTAATATGACATTTAAAAAATACTTTGGACTGTTTAAATACATCAGTGTTATTTTATTTCTTTCGTATTTCGTATCCATAATAGCAATGAGGAAATATAACCTTACTTTGTAATTATTATTCAGCACGTCACCTACAACATTCATTTGTCAACTGTTTGTTTATGGAGCGTGGCCTACTATAACAGGTTGTCATTTTATGCAAGTTTCATGACTCACTCTATAATATAGAATTTAAAGATTAATTTTAGCCAATCAAAAATTGTCTTACATGTGTAGAATCATTACCAACTGTTGTTGAGTAGTTAAAATAGTGCTAACAGACGTTATAGTTAAGTGTTGGTTATCTTAAACAAAATTATGTTGAACAAATGGAAAATACATTAACAAAGCGTTAAAAATAAATAGACTGTTAATTTAACATTCGTTAAGCAAAATTAAATATTATTTGGACAAACTGGCCATATGACATAGATAAGGCTCTAAATTTAAACATTCTAATGTTTTATTTCCAAAATATATATATTTTATAAGTTTTATGGGCATTGAATCCAAGTGGTCTTGACTATGTAACAAATTCTTTTTGTTTCCCTAAAGTTTGCAGCACTTACTCATAGAGAAGTCAGTTGTTAATGTATGTTTTTCAAGGAGCTATTATTGAAGAAATATTTTGAGGGCTGCACTGTTAATTCCAGAGCTCTAGGGTCAAGGAGCTTTTTACAATCTAATATATTCTTTCTGTCATTTATTTTAAGTAGACTGGGTTAATAACAATTAGAAATATTACAGTTCAAGTGAATGTTCTGACTTAGAAATGTCACAGTTGTTTTGAAATTGGAAAAATGAAGGACATTAACTCATCTGTAACATCCGTGACAAAATGTAACAACCGCGATATGAAAGAAGCAGCTATAAAATATTTATAGATTGTGTTTTTTGTGAACTAACTGGATGCCATGAGATTTGCATAGCTTTCACATGGACACTATGAGAATGAATCTCTTTTTCCTTGAGGCAGAGTTCCGAGTTTTACTTTTTTTGTTAATAAGGTATGAAGTGGGTTCACAAATCTTGTAACATCCGTGACGGAACCCTTTCTTTATTTTCTGCAATAATAATACATTTTATTCAAACAACTTTCTTCCGTAAAATGATACTGATCTTCTAAATTAATTCTAATAATAAAAGTTGACAAAAGTCATTTCATTTTCAATATATGAAGTTTGAAAATAGTAAGAATATAGCCTAACATTCATGAGAACTGGAATGACTAATATATTTCTGTTTTATTTTTATTATTCTTGTGGAATATTTGTATAATTAATGTTTTTTTTCTGTGACTATTACACTCTTACTACGTCATACTACTTTTGACCAATAAAACGGTACGAAAGGACGTATTTCAACAATCATGGCTGCTTATCGCACAATTTTATCGCGTCCCTAGCATTTGTTTAATTTTATCGCGTCCCCAGCATTTGTTTCTTTGTTTGCCAACATTTGAAACTGCGCTGGTCTGGACGTATATATATATAATTACAAACCATTCCAGTCGATGCACAGCAGTTTCAAATATGACTCGCATTGGCATTCAAGAACAAGAATTAATAAAAATCACTGATCGTACTTATGCATCTTCTGAAATCCTATTTACAAATAAATGAAGAGCACCATTCGGAAATCCTGAATAAGTTGAATACACCATGTAGGCCTAAATCAACAAGTTCCACTTCTATTACGCACACGTCCAATATAATATCAATTGAACCACCAACCATATTGAAATTTGAAAATTGTACATTCAATAATTATTCCTTTTAAAAGTATTCATGTTTATTTTTTATGTCATCGTCGTTAATTAAAACTTTTCTAACACTTATGTGTATTAGTTAGGTTATGTTATAGCTTCTGCTATATGATATTATGGATAGTCACATATCAGAGATTGTTTAATACTAAGATTTATTGAAAATCATCTGTAAAGTGACGTTGATTACTGGGATTCGGATAATTGAAGTGCAATGCAACTGTCTTAATAAAAATGAAACTGAATCAACAAAGCCTTCTTGACTAGTAACATTGCCATCGTGTATAGATCGAGAACTTCTCGACGAGAAGGCATTGCTATACTCACTACTGCCATCTAGCATGCAGCTAGCGTAATATTTGTAATGTTGAGATGGTAAAATAATACATTTGAAGACAGTTGTATTTTCGTAAGTCAATTAATATTTTATTGTATTGGAGTACTTCGTTACTTCTAATCTTTATATACTTTCTTCTAATCGTGTAATAATCAATTAAATCCCACTCGAGTTTTGATTTTCTCTAGATAAATCAAAACGTCTAGTGAGATTACTGTTGATGATTTATTTTTGTAAATATTTTATTATCTTGCACGAAGAAAAGAAAGCTTTGCGCATGGACTGTTTATAATGTATTGTTTACAATGTTGCGTAAAATTAGAATATAAACTTGTGGCTTGTGCAGCAAATGCTGCTAAGTTCATTAGAAGTTCAAATTAAATTTTTTCAAATTTATTTCCAATGAAGAATACCAGACATTTTGGAAGTTATTTTCTTCCATAATAATGAAACATAGGCCTACCCCTCTGAATGGTTTTCTTCATGTTAAATACTTTTTATTTAACCTTCAGTTCTTGAGTTCCAATACGAAAACGCATGTAACAATGCCAGAACGATCAGTCGGTTTTACATGTGGGAATGAAGCAATAGCTAATGTGTTTCAGGTTATTGTGGATTGTAGGTTAGAGTTATGAAAATATCCTCTCCCCCGTGCCCCCGTGCCCTCGTGCCTCGCGCCCTCTTCTCTTCTCTTCTCTTCTCTTCTCTTCTCTTCTCTTCTCTTCTCTTCTCTTCTCTTCTCTTCTCTTCTCTTCTCTTCTCTTCTCTTCTCTTCTCTTCTCTTCTCTTCTCTTCTCTTCCTGTTTTCTTGTTTTTGTCTTCTTTCTCCATTAGCTTGCTTTCAACGTGATTCTCAATCTCTCCTACTGTATCTCAGGTCCTTGTCATTGTCACAAGTTTCATATTCAATATCTACATTGCCTTCAGCGTCATCGTCAGCATCATCATCAGAACTTTCATCTATGATCTGCAGAGTAGTGTCGATCACCACGTTAGTTTTCATCCAGTGTTACTTTTTTAGATAAAACACACTTAAGGGAATAAATAAACTGCACTAACAAAACATTTTCTATTAATACTATTGATACGTAAATCTGACGTACACTTCCAAATAATTATATCTCATAGTAAGTTGGCCAAGCGTGTAAGTTGCAACCTGCTGTCACGACAGCTATAGTCAGCAACTGAAAGACGGAGGCATAGCTAGAAGAAGGAGGTGCTCCCTTGGCGGGAAAAGTAGTGAGAATCAATTGTTTATCCATTATACGTCAAAATTACGTACGACAGAAGTTTTAAATAACGGCATTACTTCCTTGTGAGCAGGAAGAAAACCACTGTTTGATCACAGTATAGAGATATGTTCTCTATACTGTGGTTTGATTTCCACATATCCTACAAGTTTAATACAAGTAGTGTTAAGTTCATAACAATAACCTTAGTATCTCGTTATCATTATATTACTTCTCTTCAAATAATTATCTACAGTCAGATGGAAAGAAGTTTATGAGATTATACGTTCTCATGCATAAAATCGAAACTTCACGTTGATGTCGATGTTATAGGCATTCCTAATTTATAGTCTCAACAAATGTTGACGCAACATCCGTCGATCGACCACGCTGTTTCTCTGCGTCTACTTACTTAAGGCCCCAAAAGATTTCACTTTCATATCATCACTATGCCATTACATGTCGCATTAACTATAATATTTCATTTTTAATGGTAATAATGTCACCAAACATTCTTAAGTTTTGTAATTATTAATATCAAATACACAGCTGTACTCGGAAAACTACAGACCAGAGAATCAGATCTGTAGCAATTATAAACAGCACATATACACCCTGACATTTTAACACAGCAGTAATTAATAAAACTATTAACTAGCCCAGCAACAATATACATTGCAGTTAATTACAGCTTGTTTCGCGAGTATCTCCACAACGGCCGCCTAGGTAGCAGCACCAGCGCCGTTCGCGCACAGAACTACTAGCTATCAGGTATTATTATAGTAAGGTATTTGAAATGACCATCATAAAATCACACCCCTCTACACTAAATATTAGGCCTATAGCACGACAAATCGTTTCAAACGTTAACTTTATGGCACAAGTTACGTGAAGTAATGACGTTTTAGTGGGCATTTTATGAACTCTTTTCATTAACAATGAAGACTGTTTTTAATGACTGAGTGCCAAAAAAAAAAGTAATAAGAAGGTTTCTTCGAGTTTCTTAATAGAAAGACAATGCATACAAATAAAACGTGACACTCCAGAAGTAATAAAAAAAGACGTACCCCACACTTCGGAAACCTTGTACGTGAATGACGTGTACCTTCGCTGTCAGACAGGAGTGTCCCGACTAATGTTTAGTTTGTAATTTAATGTGTTAAAACATATTTCATTTCCGTTACTTTATATTTTATCTAAGTTACTAATAGTTTAGTTTGTAATTTAATATAATAAAACATATTTTATTTCCGTTATCAAAGTAACGAATAGTTTAGTTTCTAGTATAATGTGTTAAAACATGTTTTGTTTCCGTTATTTTATATTTTATCTGAGTAACTAATGTTTAGTTTGTAATTTAATGTGTTAAAACATATTTCTTTTCCGTTATTTTATATTTTATCTAATTTACTAATGTTTAGTTTGTAATTTAATGTGTTAGAACATTTTTCATTTCCGTTATTTTATATTTTATCTAAGTTACGAATAGTTTAGTTTGTAATTTAATGTGTTAAAACAGGTTTTGTTTCCGTTATTTTCTATTTTATCTGAGTAACTAATGTTTAGTTTGTAATTTAATGTGTTAAAACAGGTTTTGTTTCCGTTATTTTCTATTTTATCTGAGTAACTAATGTTTAGTTTGTAATTTAATGTGTTAAAACGTGTTTTGTTTCCATTATTTTTTATTGTATCTAAGTGACTAATAGTTCAGTTTGTAATTTAATGTGCTAAAAATATTTTGTTTCCGTTATTTTTTATTTTTATCTCATTTAGGCCTACTAATGTTTTGTTTGTAATATAATGTGTTGAAATATATTTTGTTCCCGTTATTTTATATTTTATCTAAGTTACTAATAGTTTAGTTTGTAATATAATGTGTTAAAACATATATTGTTTCCGTTATTTTATATTTTATCTAAGTAACTAATGTTTAGTTTCTAATTTAATGTGTTAAAACATGTTTTGTTTCCCTTATTTTATATTGTATCTAAGTTACTAATAATTTAGTTTGTAATTTAATGTGTTAAAACATTTTTTTCTGTTATTTTATATTTTTATCTAATTTACTAATGTTTAGTTTGTAATTTAATGTGTTGAAATATATTTTGTTTCCGTTATTTTCTATTTTATCTCAGTAACTAATGTTTAGTTTGTAATTTAAAGTTTTAAAACATATTTTGTTTCCGTTATTTTCTATTTTATCTAAGTGACTAATAGTTTAGTTTGTAATGTAATGTGTTAAAAGATATTTTGTTTCCGTTATTTTCTATTTTATCTAAGTAACTAATGTTTAGTTTGTAATTTAAAGTTCTAAAACATATTTTGTTTCCGTTATTTTCTATTTTATCTAAGTGACTAATAGTTTAGTTTGTAATGTAATGTGTTAAAACATATTTTGTTTGCGTTTTTTGTATTTTATGTAAATAACTAATGATTAGTTTGTAATTTAATGTGTTAAAACATATTTTGTTTTCGTTATTTTCTATTTTATCTAAGTAACTAATGTTTAGTTTGTAATTTAAAGTTTTAAAACATATTTCGTTCCCGTCATTTTATATTTTATCTAAGTAACTAATTTTTAGTTTGTAATTTAATGTGTTAAAACTATTTTGTTTCCGTTATTTTATATTTTATCTAAGTAACTAATTTTTAGTTTGTAATTTAAAGTTTTAAAACATATTTTGTTTTCGTTATTTTATATTTTATCTAAGTAACTATTGTTTAGTTTGTAATTTAAAGTTTTAAAACATATTTCGTTCCCGTTATTTTATATTTTATCTAAGTAACTAATTTTTAGTTTGTAATTTAATGTGTTAAAACTATTTTGTTTCCGTTATTTTATATTTTATCTAAGTAACTAATTTTTAGTTTGTAATTTAATGTGTTAAAACTATTTTGTTTCCGTTATTTTATATTTTATCTAAGTAACTAATTTTTAGTTTGTAATTTAATGTGTTAAAACTATTTTGTTTCCGTTATTTTATATTTTATCTAAGTAACTAATGTTCAGTTTGTAATTTAATGTGTAAAAACATATTTTGTTTCCGTTATTTTATATTTTACTAGCTGAAAGTACCCGGCGTTGCCCGGGTTGTGCTTTTTGGTTCTTTTTTTATTTAAACTGATTCTTAGACTTTTCAGAAATCTCAGAAGCTCAACTATAGACAACCAAAACGAATTGTCTTTAATAAGCTTTCTTCGTCCCTAAAAATTAATCTTTACATAGCGTCACTTACATGAATTAATGAACTTCTTAGCCAAATGCCTGAAAGGATTAACTGAATTTAAAACAACTGTAGGTCACGCAACGAAGGAAAACGTTTTATCACGTCCTTTACTTTCAAATATTTTTATTTGTATTTATTTGTGTTTATTTATTTATTTATTCTGGCGTAGTTAAGGCCATCAGCCTTCTCTTCCACATCACCAGAAATAAAAATAAAATAATATAAAAATGAAATTATAAATAAAATAAAAACAAACGAAATTATATATAGGTTATAGTCACACAAACTTCAAATGAGTTAGCATTGTCTTGAGGTTCAGGAAAACAAAATACACCCTTTGGTTCCTGATCCCCCACTTGGCGTTGTCTCAAAGTTCTACAGATCTTACATTTTATCTCTGCCGGTCAGCGACTGTTAAATTTAAAGTGACTTATCTTAGTCGTGGTAGTCAGCGTATTAAAAAGCATTACAATCTTTTTGCCGTCTCTTTCTTCCCCATCTGCACAGAGGCAGAGATAAAATAATTATAAAATCTGTACATTCATCTGAAGCTATGCATTTCACGTAATTTCATGTCTATGTACGCTTTTGACTTGAATTTCAGAGAGATCTGACAATAAACAGAAAATTCCCTTGTTCTCAGTCTGAACCCGTCGGGGTGTCATCGCAAATGTGACGTTGCACAGAGGCAGAGATAAAATAATTATAAGATCTGTACATCGATCTGAAGCTGTGCATTTCACGTAATTTCATGTCTATATGTGCTTTGACTTGAATTTCAGAGAGAGCTGACGATAAACAGAAAATTCCCTTGTTCCCAGTCTGAACTCGTTGGGATGTCATCGTGGGCCAAAATTTATCTCTCTATCGGTTGTACCAAAGAATCAATATATACACACATAATTTAATTTATATTGGAAGATATTTTTACCTCTTGACCGCTGTACGCCTGTTTATATCATACATAGTTTTTTATACGACTTGAGAAATTATAATTATCACACAAATAGATCATATTAATTACAGTATATTAATTCTTATTTATATACAGAATACAGATGTAATATAAACTCGCAGCAAGTCATTTTTAACATAAAAACTAATATTCTGAGAGACGTATACCGGTATTTCAGCAATTGAATAATTGTTATTTCCACAACGCATAACATACTACATTGACAACATGATTATACAGATAGAATTTCGCAGTAACACATTTTCGGACATAAACATCAATACAGGGCACATATATAAATACAGCCTGTATTTTGAGAAACGTATATTTTAGAATTAATACAGTGTTATTTTCAGTCGGCTTTCTTACATTTACATATTACGTTAGCAACATGACAAAAGTGTAATTGAATTGCTTTTTGATAGGCATATGTGTAAAATCTTATTTTATTTTTCCATTGCTTTGTATAAAATATAGTTGAGAATGTGGAAAACACGCAGTTTTTAAGCTAATGTCTGCAACTTTGAGCGACTGTCCTTGAGCTTAATTTTAATATGACCATTAATAATGCTAGTGGCACTGAAATTGAAGTTACTTAAAATCAAAAGGCATGTTAGTGTGTATCGTAGGAATGCGTGGGATAAAAACATAATCTTCTTTCGTTTTGCCAGTTAATATTGTCATATCTATTACGATTTGCATGACTTTTTTCACATCAATTCTTATCCTGTTACATAATTTTGGTGGGTCAATATTTCGTAAAAGTACTATTGGTGATTCAATATTAAGTATTTAATTATGTAGTAGCAATTCTTGTGGTTCCAAAGAATTTAAGAATTCAGTTATAAAACACAGCCTGCTCACTATCTACAACTGCATCGAGAAATTCATAATACGTCCTGAACTGTGCAAAGATACTTATTGTATGAATTGTGTAGATTCTGGCCTTCATGAGACGTATCAACAATGTTTGTGTTATTATTTCCATGGCCTCATGAAAGTCGATATTGAATATAACAGACAATAATAAAAAACAATTGACTATACAAGATGCATTTTAATATTATAAATGAATGTTTAATCGTATTTATTTCTGCTTTTTATTTTTTAATCAATTTATGGTCCATTTGCACAATTTTAATGTAGCTTATGTTCTTCTCCTGATTATGAAGGTTAAATGTGCAAACTTTGGCACATATCGGTCAAAGCGTACAGATTTGTATAGGGAACATACAAACACATACATACATACCCACATTCAATTTTATATATTAAGGTATAAGTTGCTGATAGTTTAGTTTGTAATTTAATGTGGTAAAATATATTTTGTTTCCGTTATTTTATCTAAGTCACTCACGTTTAGTTTGTAATTTAATGTGTTAAAACATATTTTGTTTCCGTTATTTTGTATTTTATATAAGTTACTGATAGTTTAGTTTGTAATGTAATGTGTTAAAATATATTTTGTTTACGTTATTTTATATTTTATATAAGTTACTGATAGTTTAGTTTGTAATGTAATGTGTTAAAATATATTTTGTTTCCGTTATTTTATATTTTATCTAAGTTACTAATAGTTTAGTTTGTAATTTAATGTGTTAAAACATATTTTGTTTCCGTTATTTTGTATTTTATATAAGTTACTGATAGTTTAGTTTGTAATGTAATGTGTTAAAATATTTTGTTTCCGTTATTTTATATTTTATCTAAGTTACTAACAGTCTAGTTTGTAATGTAATGTGTTAAAATATATTTTGTTTCCGATATTTTATATTTTTCCACTCACGAAACAAATAGTTAGGCCTACATTAGCTAGAAAAGAATGTCCAACATGCACTGTTGTATTTACAATTTAAAATGTTCGGTTTTCTCCCCTTCTGCTATGAAAGAGAACAAAGGTACGAATATGACACTGAGTATTTGAGGTTGGAATATTACAACCATGACGACACACTCGGAAAAAAGTACGATGCTCTGAAAAAAATAACACCTGAGAAAACAATGAGCTGACTAATATCGTTTTTAATATGCCTAATGTGTGACGTTAGATAAGAAGGCTGTATTTTCAATAATTTGTCATCAACTATTGTTCTTATAATCGCAGACTTAGTCACCTGTCACCTGCCTATGTTTTGAGTAAAACTGCCCACATGAATACTTGCGCTGAAAGAAGATCCGCGTGGGAGGACGATGAAAAATATCCTTGACTAAAGAATGATTTAAGATTATAGTTTTTAGTAGGGGTGGGAAAAGTCTTTCTTCTTCCGAAACTGTTACGAATGTTCCAGTTAAGTACCAGTTCCAAAGAACAGTTCCGAAGTTACAGCAAGCGTCTGACAAAACGTAATAACCACCAAAATACTTTGTTGTTCAAAAACTAGTGCCGCTTCCAAATTCTCACACCATAATGCAATTCGAGTCATGAGATCTTTACAGGGAAATGTGAAAAATTGGTGTATAGTGTTATCTTTTTGCACTATGTTGAATTAAATTAATATTGGGTCTTTCGCGACTATTCTGTTTTAAATACTGACTTTGACAAACTGAAATATTTATTTTCAAACTTCTGTTCATCTAGGCCAGCGTTTCTCAAACCATTTTGAAGTGGGGATCACTTTTTTTAAGTCAGAACAGTTCCGCAGACCACCTTACTGTTGTTCCCTTCGAAAGCAAATTTATCATTTTTCTAGCATATTTTAATACCAGTATACTTGTATTTTAAAATGGAATTAATTAATTACAAT
This sequence comes from Periplaneta americana, assembly GCA_025594305.2. Classification (NCBI taxonomy): domain Eukaryota; kingdom Metazoa; phylum Arthropoda; class Insecta; order Blattodea; family Blattidae; genus Periplaneta; species Periplaneta americana. Next base: position 175,425,387 of record JAJSOF020000009.1, read on the forward strand.
ACTTTTGTAATTATATTTTTTGTAGCCAATCACAAGTAACTTATAACAAATTCTATGCATTGTTGATTCATCGCTTGCCTGTTAGCAGTTAGTTGTTTGAAATCCTTCTTATGCGGTACACGCTAGTAGTTGTCCATGTCTCTGTTAAATAGTGCCCATTATAAATAATGGAAAACTGGCTTCGATCCGGATCTTTGAAAAGAAAGAAACATGAAGATACGCTTCATTTAGGCATTGCTGATAGTTCAGAAGCTGTGTGTGAAGAAATATATTAATTATAGTGCCATTAAGGGGAGGCAGAGGTGGAATTTTCGAACAAAACTGAAGAAAAAATGAAAATTTGGTTTTTCCATTTTTATTCTTTATTTTCATATTCCGATGTTAGTTTTTGATTTTGTGCCCTTTAAAAGTATGAAATTAAAACCAAGATAACTGTATTACTGTATTATTTCCATAATAAACTAATACTTATCATTATTTATATACCTTCTCTGAACATATAAATAAATACATTTCTTACATTATGGTGCATGGAGCATTTTATATCAAACGATATAAAGTTTTATAAAATTATTAATATTTACAGAACTATTGTACTTAGAAAGTTGAAACTTGGTATATCCATTACTAATAACATACTTAGTATCCATGATCAATTTCAAACAAATCGGATAAATTTTGTGGATTTTGAAATATTCACTTCTGCCTCCCCTTAAAGAAATATCTAGTCCTAGTGGTAGCTATTCAAAGAAAAAATACTTTCGTAAATATGACAAGAGTTATTTGGAACTTGGATTTACTTGGTGTGGTAATGAGAGTGAACCAAAACCTTGGTGCGTTGTTTGTTACGAAGTGCTTTCAAACGAGTGTATGAAACCCGCGAAATTGAAACGGCACTTAGAGACGAAACACGCAAGTGTAAAAAGTAAACCTGTCGGATTTTAAAATAGGCGGAGTTTAAAATTTCTTATATAGTCATCTGGAAAAACAAATAAAAAAATTAATACAGAAACATGCCCGATTTTCGACAAGTAAAGATGCAATTTGGCACGTTCTATTATTGGAGTACGATGTACAGTACGTGTCCATTTCAATGTGCAGACTGGGTGTCAGCAAAACTATTAAGAAAGTTATAAATACATGAAAAGGTTCGGTACTTTGGTTATGAATTCGGGTGGTCCCTGGCTGGGTTACAGGCTCGGCGCAAGATATGCAGGGAAAAGATGGTGAGAAACGCCACGTTCATAGTGCTTTAAATCCCTCTTTTGTTGCTGAGAGTAAAGTGGGAAGTGGAAAGGCGATTGCCATGTGTCATTTTCAAACTCTGAGATTTTCAGCTATGGTGTGATACGCATATCGTCTTAATCTTATTTTCCTTCTGTTATTTTTTGAAGGACCACAAGGGCAGATCTCGAGGACCATAGGTGGTCCGCGGCCCATAGTTTGAGAAACGCTGATCTAGGCCTATCCCCTGTAAACTGCGTTGGACTCGATTTCAGCAAGTGTTACAATCGATCTTCAGTTGAGTTACATTTCATTAAAGTAATGTCATGCGTGAAAATGTTAAGGATTCATGGTCAAAATTATTCTTGGATTGCGGTTTTATTTATATTGTAAGGGGTTAGGTACAGCTTACAGCAGTAAAATTTTGGAAATATTCAGCATTTTTTCCTCCATTACTGTATCTTGTACAATAATTGAAATTAGTATGTGTAAAACACTGTCCTTCTGCTACATGAAAAAATATTTTTACAATTAAAAAAATTATTTACATCTTTTTTTTCAAAATTCAGTTCACTGTACAGTGATGAAGCGTTTCCCTCATAACTCAAAAACTATCCAACATTCTGTGATGAAATTTTGTGTGAGTGAGTGTGAGTGAGTCTGAAAAAAATTAATTCATTTTAAAAATGGTTAAATATCAGTATTTTTTCTAATACAAAATAAAAAAATATATTATTTATTAAGGAATGTAGTTGAAAGAGCATGATATTGTAAACATGAGTTTCAGCAATAAAATAAAAAAGAGAGAACATGAAAAATTTAACAAGTTTATGAGTTATGAGAGAAACGTTTCATCACTGCACAATGAATTACTACCATTTTGAATTTTGAAGAAAAAAATATAATGTAATTTATTTTAAATCGTAAAAATACTTTTTTCATATAACACAAGGACAGTGTTTTACACATACTAATTTTCATTATTGTACAAGTATATTAATGGAGCAAAAATGTTGAATATTTCCAAACATTTTACTGCTGTAAGCTGTACCTAACCCCTTAATCTGTTCTCATCTCAATTATTCTCTTTCATAAATGAAGCCCCTGCTATGTGCAGAGGGAATGTCACAGTGGAGCTAACAATATCTGGGACTTCCCCTTCGCCTGATATGAATAAGTGACAAAGGAAAAGTGGAGTAACAATGGGAGGAGAAATGGAAGTGCTCCGAGAATACCTAGTCCACATCGTGTAGGGAAAGAAAAGTCGCAATTTACTACTCCTGAAACTTCATTTATCTAGCTTTCGTTGAGAATTTTTTCATGTGACGTAATATCCGGCATTGTTTTTCTTAAGGACGAATTCGAAGTAATTGAGTTCTCTCTAGGTTCAAACCGCTGACCTTCGTTTATAAATTGTAAGAACAGAAACTTATCGACTCTCGGAATTTGAACGCTTTAATATCTAAGACAAAAGAAGAATGGTTTTTACTGTATTTCACTTCTTTGCACAACATAATGGCCATTGTTTGGCGAGCTCTTGTTTTGAACACTGAATTAAACTTACAGCATGACTAAGGAAGGCCGTTATCAGATCAAGAAAAATTACGCAGTCTGTTAAATAGAATGTATCACAAAAATATGACGTCTAAGCTGAAGGACTTCGAATGCCGGCCTTGGTTCGAGAAAATCATACAACAGGCTGTGCTAGTCAGGATCCCATTCGACTTGGATTCCATCGAAAGAAGAAAATAGCCGAATTCGATTAAACTTGGGAATTTGCTTTAGCAGCAATACCTACATACATACATACATACATACATACATACATACATACATACAAACAGTACCTGGACACATTATTATTATTATTATTATTATTATTATTATTATTATTATCACTCACATTTTTCTTTACAAATACTTATTTGTTCCTCATTTCACCTCTGTAATGGGATTTTTTTCAGAATTCGCATGACATATTTATAAACAATATTAAGCAAAATTACAAAGTTCAGCAATCTTAATTCAAGAATATTGTTCAATAACACACTTCACAAATGTTTACAGAAATTTCAGTATTTCATACGTCCACTTTTAGCATCAATTACGGCTTGAATTCTCTTTGGTATGCTTGCAATACAGATCTGTATTACTTCCTGGATTCTCTCATTGTGATACCAAACATGTATCAGCCTTTCAGTAAGTCGAGCTTTAGGAGTAATGGTTTCTTTTGCCATTTATCTTTTTACGAGCTTAAGTTCTCGATAGGATTTAAATCAGGTGAATTTCCTGGCCATGGCAAAATTAGTATGTTTCTTGAAGCCAGAAATGCTTTGACACTCCTAGGAGATACTTCAACACCAAATTACCTTTCGTCTCGTTTCTCTTATCTATACTCTAACCACGACGTAAATACCAGATCACTTATCTGTGGCACGCTAAGTATACCTCTTCATAGAACATCTAGTTATTCATCATCTTTTACAATATCCACCTCGCGTCAATGGAATTCCTTGTCACAAAGTATTAGGGGCTGCAAGACAACAAACACCTTTAAGAACAGCTTAAAAGATAACCTTATTAGCATTTCACTCCAATCATACTGATTTAAACTATCACTGACTACATTGTTACTTTTTTCTTTAGACATCATCCTGATTGTGCTGTATTTTCAAAATTGTCTCATAATAATCTCTTTCTATTATCTAATATTATTTGAAATATATTAACATTCTATGTATTTTAGTTTAATTCTGCTACACAGTTTATTTCAGTGTTTAATTAATAGTTCATAGTATTTTGTTGTTTAATTTGTAAATAACTCTTGTATACATGTAACTCTCATCTAAATCAAATTGTTGAATTCTTTGTAAGTTCATGCATATGTATATACACTTTTTGCTGGTTGAGTGGAAGAGAAGGCCTTACGGCCTTAACTCTGCCAGCTAAAATAAATCATTATTATTATTATTATTATTATTATTATTATTATTGCAAGGTGCGCCATCTTGCATAAAAATATATTTCTCTCCACTTGGAAACCATTCGTTTAGTTGTGAGATAAGCCTACTTTGCAGTAATTGGCCTTGTCTCATTGTTCCCTGTACAGTCAGTCGTCCTGAACCTTTGCCTGATGTAACAGACCATGCCATGATTGATAGTGAGTGTTTGACTGTCAGCGTATTCCGAATCTCACCGGTCCGGTGGGATCAATGACGTCACTTTGCAACGAAAATAAGGAACAAAACTGCTGGAAGAATCGATGCTATCATGGCGACCGTGTAAGTGGTTATCTGTGCTACGCTAGCAAAATTTTGCGAAATTTTCATACTGGCATCTCGTTCAAAGAAAAGAGATCATAAACAATTTATTTCTTGAACCGGTAGTAATAACTGGTCCGTTGACATGTTCGCTCATAAGCCATTAACATATTGTTTTTACGTTGTGCTCATTACAAACAATACAGCAGAACACACCGCCATGACACAACAGTGCACGATGTCATTCGTCTGCTAATTCCCGCCCTATACAAGAACCAATCAGATTCACTGATGGCGGCTGATGGAGACTGCCACCACCTCTGCAAGTTGATGGCACCGGTGCGACACCGGTGGAGCATCAATGACGTCATCGGTGGAATTCGGAACACCGTGATGCCATCGGATTGCTCACCGGTGAGATTCGGAATACGCTCTGTGTTAACCAAGCATCCAGGGGCAAACTTTTCGCCCTTTCTTCGACGGACAAACATTGCTTTGTCCAACAAACACTCAAATGTCGATTCATCAGAGAAGCAACCTGAAAATGATTTAAAAAAACTGTTAAAACTCAGAATTTTATTTTTAAGTACTAAATTGTACTGTAAAGAAATTCCATACCCTTTTCCAATCGTCTACGGTAAAATGTTTGTGCTGCTTTGCCTAGGGAAAGCGTTTCTTCTTCATAGCATCAGTCAATAAGGGATTCCATTTCATACAATCTCCGACGCACTATTTTTCAGATACATCAATAAATCGACAGGGTATACAGAATGATGTAATAAATAAATAAATAAATAAATAAATAAATAAATAAATAAATAAATAAATAAATAAATAAATAAATAAATAAATAAATAAATAAATAACTAAAGTAAGTAAAGTAAATAAGTAAAGTAAGTAAGCAAAGTAAGTAAGTGAAGTAAGTGAAGTAACTAAGTAAGTAAAGTAAGTAAATAAGTAAAGTAAGTAAAGTACGTAAGTAAAGTAAGTAAGTAAGTAAAGTAAGTAAGTAAGTAAAGTAAAGTAAGTAAGTAAATTAAGTAAGTAAGTAAAGTAAGTAAGTAAGTAAAGTAAGTAAATGAAGTAAGTAAGTAAAGTAAGTAAGTAAATAAGTAAGTAAATAAATAAAGTATGTAAGCAAAGTAAGTAAAGTGAGTAAGTAAATAAGTAAAGTAAGTAAGTAATAAAGTAAGTAAATAAGTAAAGTAAGTAAGTCAATAAGTAAGTAAGTAAAGTTAAAGTAAGTAAAGTAAGTAAATAAGTAAAGTTTGTAAGTAAAGTAAGTAAAGTGAGTAAGTAAGTAAATAAGTAAAGTATGTAAGTAAAGTAAGTAATAAAGTAAGTAAATAAGTAAGTAAGTAAATAAGTAAGTAAAGTAAGTAAGTAAAGTGACTAAGTAAAGTAAGTAAATAAGTAAGTAAAGTAAGTAAGTAAAGTAAGTAAAGTAAGTAAGTAAAGTAAGTAAGTAAAGTGAGTAAGTAAATAAGTAAAGTAAGTAAGTAATAAAGTAAGTAAATAAGTAAAGTAAGTAAGTCAATAAGTAAGTAAAGTTAAAGTAAGTAAGTAAAGTAAGTAAATAAGTAAAGTTTGTAAGTAAAGTAAGTAAAGTGAGTAAGTAAGTAAATAAGTAAAGTATGTAAGTAAAGTAGTAAAGTAACTAAATAAGTAAGTAAAGTAAGTAAGTAAGTAAAGTGAGTAAGTAAAGTAAGTAAGTAAAGTAAGTAAGTAAAGTAAGTAAGTAAAGTGAGTAAGTAAAGTAAGTAAATAAAGTAAGTAAGTAAAGTGAGTAAGTAAATAAGTAAAGTAAGTAAGTAAAGTGAGTAAGTAAAGTAAGTAAGTAAAGTAAGTAAGTAAAGTGAGTAAGTAAATAAGTAAGTAAAGTGAGTAAGTAAGTAAGTAAAGTAAGTAAGTAAATAAATAAGTAAATAAATATAATATATTATTGAATTGTATATTTCTATATCTTTCCATGGGAATATGATTGACGTGTACTTTCTGCGAAGCCCTTCGCTTTAGCTGCGTAGGAAATACAGTAGGTTAGGTTAATGTTTTAAAATTGGATGAATTTTTACATAATGTTGCTGTCACGTGATATTAATAACAGACAATAATAATAATAATAATAATAATAATAATAATAATAATAATAATAATAATAATCTTTTACGAAATATGTCATTACCGAGACATAGAGAACTCTCAAACATGGGCAGTTGTGGGAACTGGCGGCCATTTGTCAATGTTGACAGCCCAGCTGATGCCTTAAACAAAGCAAATTAAGACAATTAAACTCATATTAACTTAGTTGAGTAGCAGTACTGCAGCTCGCTCCAATTGCCACGTTTATTTTTAGATCCGAAACTACAATAATTCATAGCTTCAGATTTTTTAAATATCTCATCATACAAAGCTAACTTATGTAATTTTTAATCGGTTATTTAACAACGTTGTTTCAAATACGAGGCTATTTGGAGTAGAAAAAAATGAACGCTATTTCTTGCTGCTACTACATATAACTTCAGAATAACACATACACACCATCGTGTTAATATAAATTCAATCTACGTACTCCATCTCTTCCATTTTTATCTTTAACGACCTAAATGCTTTTCTGCATGAATCTGTACGTTTTACAATGAGAATATAACAGATATCTTCTGAAGATAAAGAATCCTCTTGGTATATTTACTTGCGCTATGACCCCAAACAATAAATTATTCCATAGGAAAGAAATGGATATATCAGTTCACAGTAAACTGTATTTAAATCACCTGTATCAAGTCATCTGGATAACAGTTTCATTACATGAAGACAATTACTGACTATATTACTTTTGTCAATGCAGATATTCCAAGTCAAATGTCGATATATAAACCAAGGAATTTAGTAGGCCTATTGTTTACTTATAAGATTTTCTTATTTTTTTTATGTAGGTCTATACATTAAGATATTTTTCGGTCCTATTTTGAAATACAATATTAGTTTTGGTGGAGTTAATAAAAAACTTATTACTTTCGTTGAAAGTTATGGTCTCCAAATTGTGGATATTTGAGTTGTAGTTGAAAATTGTTGTATCGTCAGCATATACAGGGTGATTCACGAGAATTTATCGTCACTTACGGAGCTTATTTCCGAAGACATTCTGAGCAAAAATGTCATGTAGACATTTATTCTAATCTCAATATTTTCAAAGTTACACTAATTTGAAATTGTTTGTAAGATACCTTTTTTCTTTAGTTTTAAGAGTAAAACAATATTAAAAATAGAGAATGAACTATGCAGAAGTGTCATTTCTTTAATTGGCTAGTGTTCTGAAGCTAAAAATGTGTTGTCACTTGCTTTGTACAGATTTTGTTTTCCAATTTTTAACTAAAATGACATCATTCTTACGCACCTATCACAAAAATTGATGCAAATCATACGACTTTAGGAACTTGAGTCGTTACATTCAATTATGCTTCCTAATGTACCGTCTTGAAAAATTTACAAGAGTGGCGTCATTTGTAACAATTGTTGTGGTAAATGCGTAAGAAAATGTAATTTTGTAGTTAAAAATCGAAAAAAAAATTCTGTACGAAGCAACTATGGAATTCACAACACATTTTTAGCTTCCGAATACTAGCTAATTAAAGAAATTATACTCCTGAATAGTTCATCTGTAATATTCTTTCATTCTTAAAACTCAAGAATAAAGGTATTTTACAAAAATTTCAAATTAGTGTAACTCTGAAAATATTGAGATTAGAACAAATGTTTATATGACATTTTTTGCTCAGAATGTCTTCGGAAATGAGCTCCGTAAGTGACGGTAAATCCTCGTGAATCACCCTGTATAGTAATCTTTCCTTTGTGTAAAGATTGTAATTCGTTAACATAAATTACAAACAAGAGGGGTCCCAAGATCGAGCCCTAGGGTACACCACATTTAATTTTCTTCTTGTGTGAATAGACCTTTTTCAGTTTGATCTATTGGCTAGATAGGACTGAATTAGTTTCAACAGTACGCACCAGAGTGCTGCATTGGAGTTAAATCGCTCGCTTGAACTCGGTCGAGTGTCGCACCCTCGAGTGAGATACGATCGGTCGTGATACGCTCGTAATAAACAGAAGCACAGTACAAGGTCATCTTACCGACATGTTTTATCTTGTATGGAAGGCGACAGATAAGATACACATATGTTTTGCTCACACGGTAAAAATACGGCTTTATTTTCTGCGTTTATGACAAACGTTTAATGGAACAGTCAATGGAACGTACCAAAACAGGAACATGAAGTTATAAATAAAATAGTATGAAAAACTTCGATATACAGTTATTATTGCTAATTAATAATTATTCAATATTTGATTTACCACATATATAATATGATAGGTCCATACATAGTGTTCCGCCTATATACTGCGACAATGTAGAAACGTTTTACAAAATATTATTGATATAGCAGTAGATTAATAACAATATTAGTACAGAGATAACGTCACAGAAAATATAATAAAATGAATAATCATGCTGCACAACTGTTACAGACGCAAAAATTGATACATTAATTAATATTATTATTATTATTATTATTATTATTATTATTATTATTACTAGAAAACTTGATACAGTTCTCCGTTTATAATAATTACATTTACATTCAATAACATCTATCAGATGAGGCAAAAACAAAATCACTCCTGTGTGGAAAAAAAAAAAAAAAAACACACACACATTTACCTGCAATATTTATATTACATTTTAAAGCAAGTTTTGTAGTTGTACTATGGAGAGGTTAGTTAAACACTGCAAAGTTTTGAAATGATAAACATCTATGATGTTACTACACAGTTCATCACTGTAACAAGAACGAATGCCTAACGCTCGGCTTATACCGTTCGAGGATTTATTGCTCGCGACAATTTTACCCATCATGCATGTGCGCTACCTATCGGATTATGCTATGAACTACTTGGGGCTCGAGCGAAAACGTCCGATGCAGATCTCTGGTACTCACCTAACACCATAATTATGTAGTGTCCAGTAAAAGTGAGTGACCAAACAATCTATAAAGCCACAATTTGTTCCTATTTATTTATTCAAGTTATCTATTATGTTTTCGATCATACTTGCAACGGCATTTATGGATGATTTGTTAGTTTTAATACGATATTGATGTGTATTAAGTACATGAAAAGAGAATGTGACAAACACGTTTCGTACCTTCTGAACTAATGAACGCAGCTTGCTATTGGTTCCGTGTTTTGTTTTCCTTGTGTAACTAGACCCTTTCTTAAAATACAGAACAGTTGACGGTGGCCCGCGGTTGCGGTTTTCGTCTGGAAATGATCTTGTCACTGTAATCCAACTGGACCAGCGGTCTCGGGGCAGGTAGCTGATGTGATGTACAGCCATATCCCCACACTCCGTCCTTGCTCACGTCGCCATTCAGAGAATAGGACTACTGAACGTTATTTATTGACATGAAGTTATTCAAGTCTAAAGGCCCTTTCACAATGAAAATTAAACATAACGTAAGCGTTAACTTAAGAATATAAACGTTACGGTAAAATCAAGATCATTCACGATGGGGACATAAACATAACAGCAAAAATACTTGGTAACCATGGAAACATAACAACGACGCCATTTCCTCATATTCTGTCGTATACTTCAGCGCTCCACGATTGTGTTCTGTTTGCAAATCACGTAAGCATAAGCATGAAAGTTTGGAGTTTGCAAACTTTCATGTTAACGTCTTACGGAAATGTTGATGTCAATGCTTATGTGAATCATTGTGAATGATCCCATTTGGTAGCCTTGACGCAAACTTCTGTGTTTATGTTACGGTTATGTTTAATTTTCATTGTGAATGGGCCTTTACTTTCTTATTTTTCTTCGATCTTTCTTCGTCTCCATTTCTTTCTTTCTTTCTTTCTTTACTTCTTTTGCTTTTCTTTGCTTTTTCCTTGCTAATCTCTTTATTTATTTCCTTCTTACTTCTGTTTCAATCTCTCTTTGTCTTTTTCTTCCTTTATTCCTTTCTTGCTCTTCTCTTTTTCCTGTTTCCCTTTCTTCTTTTCATTTCCCCTTTCTTCTCACTTCTCTCTTTCCTTCTTCCTTTCTTGTCTCCTACTTTCACTCTTTTTCTTTCTTTCTTCCCTCTTTCCTCCTTCCTTCTTTCTTGTTATTTCTTTCTTCTCTCTTTCCTCCTTCCTTCTTTCTTGTTATTTCTTTCTTCTCTTTTTCTTTCTTCTATCTTTTTATTTTCTTCTTCTCTCCTCCTTACTTCTCTCTTTTTCTTTTTTCTTCTCTTCCCTCCTTCATCTCTCTCTTTTCCTTCTTTCTTCTCTCTTTCGTTCTTCCTTCTCTTTTACCTTCTTCCTTTCTTCTTTTTTCTCCCTTTTATCCTGCCTTCTCTCCTTTCCTTTTTTCCTTCACTCTTTCCTCCTTTCTTTCTTCTCTCCCTTTTCTTTATATCTTCACTCTTTCCTCCTTCCTTCTGTCTTCTTTCCTTCTTTCTTTCTTTTCTTTTTTCTCCTTCGTACTCTCTTTTTTCTTTCTTCTCTCTTTTCACTCATTCATTAATTTATTCGTTCTTTGTTACTTTCTTCTTATTTCTTCTTTTTTTCCTTTCTTTCTTTATCCATTCAGGTCCTTCTTGTTTACATTAGTTTGTCTTATGTTTCTCTTTGTCTTCATTTCTTATTAGTTTTTTTCCTTTCTTTCTGTGTACCTTTGTTTATTCGATTTCTCTTTTTCCCTTGTATTTGTCTCTGTACATTTTATATACTACTGGAGCCACAAAAAGCAGCAGAGTAACAGGAATAATAATAATAATAATAATAATAATAATAATAATAATAATAATAATAATAATTTGAAGGGCATTATTGGGATTAATTACTCTTTTATAAACCTCCTTACGTGAACAGCAACTTTTCTTGTACGTTCTGATATCGCAATAAATTCTTCCATTATTGAGAACTCGATAGTTAACCAAGTGATTGTAAGTAAAATTCTTTGCATTACTGAGAACTCGAAACTTAGCTAAGTATTCGAAACTTAGCTAAGTGATTGTAAGTAAAATTCTTTGCTTTATTGAGAATTTGAAGCTTTGCTGTGTACTTGTACTTAAAATTCTTTCCATTATTGAGAACTCGAAACTTAGCTAAGTGATTGTAAGTAAAATTCTTTGCTTTATTGAGAATATGAAGCTTAGCTAAGTACTTTTACGTAAAATTCTATTCATTGTTGAGAACTCGAAACTTAGCTAAGTGGCTGTAAGTAAAATTCTTTGCATTATTGAGAACTCGAAACTTAGCTAAGTGATTGTAAGTAAAATTCTTTGCTTTAATGAGAATTTTAAGCTTAGCTAAGTACTTGTACGTAAAATTCTTTGCATTATTGGGAATTCGAAACTTAGCTAAGTTCTTGTACGTAAAATTCTTTGCATTATTGAGAATTCGAACCTTAGCTAAGTGCTTGTACGTAAAATTCTTTGCATTATTGGGAATTCGAAACTTAGCTAAGTGCTTGTACGCAAAATTCTTTGCATTATTGAGAACTCGAAACATAGCTAAGTGCTTGTACGTAAAATTCTTTGCATTATTGAGAACTCGAAACTTAGCTAAGTGCTTGTACGCAAAATTCTTTGCATTATTGAGAACTCGAAACTTAGCTAAGTGGTTGTACGTAAAATTCTTTGCATTATTGAGAACTAGAAACTTAGCTAAGTGATTGTAAGTAAAATTCTTTGCTTTATTGAGAATATGAAGCTTAACTAAGTGCTTGTACGTAAAAAACTTTACATTATTGAGAACTCGAAACTTAACTAAGTACTTGTACGCAAAATTCTTCGGCGAGTCATCATAGAGTTCCGTGGAGGCGAACTAACCTACTTCACGAAGACTTGCCCGTGACTGCGAGCGGCCAACTCCTTGCCCTCGTGCTGCGGACTGTCTTGATAGTATATTGGGATAATGAGCCCATTTAAGCTTCGTTCTAGCACGCCCATAAATCTCCGGGTTTCCAATCGTCGGGCGCGTATTCATGTTCGTCCGCAGGGCCATTTTAAAGGCTCTGCTGCTAAACAAGATGGATGCAGGAGCGGTGGGTCACGATAGGGTCCTTCTAACATGTGATTTTGGCTCCGTCCCTCTGCCTTGTGTAGAGACCGGGGGTACCGTACCTCATTCATCGTCGAATTTTCCCACCCTTTAGTGGTATTTAAGATTTATAAATCAAAGCGTGGTGCGTGCGAGCCTTGTCCCTTCTCCCCGCCTTTTCTCGTGCCCGGAACAGAGGAGAAGAGGGTAGGTATAATATTGAGACTTGAATCTTTGCCAAACTCCACTACTCCACCCTTCCCCGCCGCCGATTCGCTTATCCATATGCTTTATCCGGTTAGGTCTTGTGAAGGCTCCGTTCCAGGATTCGATCCTGGGTCGGGCGGGCGAGTGGTCGTGATTTAACACGTCTGTTAGTACCCGCCAGATTCAGATCTTTCATTACTCCCTTCTGTTTCAGGGCAGAATGAATGAGAACATGAGGAAAGATGGGGCAGTGAACTGTTCCTTCGTTATACTTCAGCACCTCCCAAGCCGCTGTTTGATGGCTATTCTAATTTTCCACGTCAGAAGTTAGGTCATCGAGTCATTCTGACTTAAAGTTTAAGTGTCAATCATCTTTCTTTTGTTTCCTTTATATTTCCATAAGTCTCTGTCAACAGGAATTTCTGTGTGTTTCTTTTTATTTCTGAGCATTTCATTCATGGTAACAATTTCAATTCCTTGTTATTGCCTCGCCCACTTTTCATTTATACACAATGAACCGTAAGTAATGTTATTAATTTCAGGGGGTTATTCTTTCAGATAGTTTGGATAGTTTGACTCCGTGTGTAGTTGGTATAGTTCATGTATTTAGTTAGTATAATTTTTGTGTTCAATTGTATGGTTTTGTGTGTTTTAGTTTGGATAGTTTGACTCCGTGTGTAGTTGGTATAGTTCATGTATTTAGTCAGTATAATTTTTTTGTTCAATTGTATGGTTTTGTGTGTTTTAGTTTGGATAGTTGACTCCGTGTGTAGTTGGTATAATTCATGTATTTAGTTAGTATAATTTTTGTGTTCAATTGTATGGTTTTGTGTGTTTTAGTCTGGATAATTTGACTCCGTGTGTAGTCGGTATAGTTCATGTATTTAGTTAGTATAATTTTTGTGTTCAATTGTATAGTTTTGTGTGTTTTAGTTTGGATAGTTTGACTCCGTGTGTAGTTGGTATAGTTCATGTATTTAGTTAGTATAATTTTTGTGTTCAATTGTATAGTTTTGTGTGTTTTAGTTTGGATAATTTGACTCCGTGTGTAGTTGGTATAGTTCATGTATTTAGTTATTATAATTTTTGTGTTCAATTGTATGGTTTTGTGTGTTTTAGTTTGGATAGTTTGACTCCGTGTGTAGTCGGTATAGTTCATGTATTTAGTTATTATAATTTTTGTGTTCAATTGTATGGTTTTGTGTGTTTTAGTTTGAATAGTTTGACTCCGTGTGTAGTTGGTATAGTTCATGTATTTAGTTATTATAATTTTTGTGTTCAATTGTATGGTTTTGTGTGTTTTAGTTTGGATAGTTTGACTCGTGTGTAGTCGGTATAGTTCATGTATTTAGTTAGTATAATTTTTGTGTTCAATTGTATGGTTTTGTGTGTTTTAGTTTGAATAGTTTGACTCCGTGTGTAGTTGGTATAGTTCATGTATTTAGTTAGTATAATTTTTGTGTTCAATTGTATGGTTTTGTGTGTTTTAGTTTGGATAGTTTGACTCCGTGTGTAGTCGGTATAGTTCATGTATTTAGTTAGTATAATTTTTGTGTTCAATTGTATGGTTTTGTGTGTTTTAGTTTGGATAGTTTGACTCCGTGTGTAGTCGGTATAGTTCATGTATTTAGTTAGTATAATTTTTGTGTTCAATTGTATGGTTTTGTGTGTTTTAGTTTGGATAGTTTGACTCCGTGTGTAGTCGGTATAGTTCATGTATTTAGTTAGTATAATTTTTGTGTTCAATTGTATGGTTTTGTGTGTTTTAGTTTGGATAGTTTGACTCGTGTGTAGTCGGTATAGTTCATGTATTTAGTTAGTATAATTTTTGTGTTCAATTGTATGGTTTTGTGTGTTTTAGTTTGGATAGTTTGACTCCGTGTGTAGTTGGTATAGTTCATGTATTTAGTTAGTATAATTTTTGTGTTCAATTGTATGGTTTTGTGTGTTTTAGTTTGGATAGTTTGACTCCGTGTGTAGTTGGTATAGTTCATGTATTTAGTCAGTATAATTTTTGTTTCAATTGTATCGTTTCTGTGCGTTTAGTTTAGATAGTATGGGTTTTAGGCTGTACAATTTATGTGCGCAATTGGTATAGGTTTTTGTGTATTTAGTTTGTGTGAGAGTTAAGATTATGTATGTGTTCAGTTCGTGCAATTTTTTTCTTTTTCTTTTATCGTGTGTTTAGTGTGGACAGTTGTGTTCAGTTTGCATATTTTTGTGTGAATGTTTAGTTTGCATAATTTATGTGTTTAGTCTGTATAGTTTTTCGTGTTTAGTTGGTATAATTTGTTTATGTGTTTAGTGTGTAAGTATAGTGTAAGCTCTCTTGGACTGGCTGCCCAAGTGTAGTAGACCTTCAGCTCACCCTACACTCTCCTGTAGAAGGCCGTTGCCCTTATGGGATTTCAGGCTTTTCGTATTTCGTATTCTTTGAGATATTTCAAACAAAAAAGTTTGATACAACTTTGCTCGTTTTCGCTTCTTCTTGAAAAAAAAAAATTAAACATTTCATAGTGTGCTTTGGGAAAGCCATTGTAGCCTACATATGCATTTATTTACACTGCAAGTGGGCAAACACCCGGTGGTAGTGTTACACACAATAAAAACAATACTTAGGGGAGAGTCGGGTAGTATCGGACATCGGGTAGTATCGGACAGTGCGTTTCTTTCATCTACCACCATATGGTAGTACCTCAATGACATGGTTACGTTTCTCTATGCGACATCACAGAAACGTAACCATGTCAATCAGGTACTATCATCGTGTGGTAGATGAAAGAAAAACTCACTGTCCGATATTACCCGATGTGCGATACTAACCGACTCTCCTCTACTTACTGCCTTTAAGGAACCTGGAGGTTCATTGCCGCCCTCACATAAGCCCGCCATTGGTCCCTATCCTCAGCAAGATTAATCCAGTCTCTATCATCATATCCCACCTCCCTCAAATCAATTTTACTATTATCCTCCCATCTACGTCTCGGCCTCCCTAAAGGTCTTTTTCCCTCCGGCCTCCCAACTAACATTCTATATGCATTTCTGGATTCGCCCATACGTGCTAGATGCCCTGCCCATCTCAAACGTCTGGTTTTAATGTTCCTAATTATGTCAGGTGAAGAATACAATGCGTGCAGTTCTGTGTTATGTAACTTTCTCCATTCTCCTGTAACTTCATCCCTCTTAGCCCCAAATGTTTTCCTAAGCACCTTATTCTCAAACACTCCTAACCTATGTTCCTCTCTCAAAGTGAGAGTCCAAGTTTCACAACCATAAAGAACAACCGGTAATATAACTGTCTTATAAATTCTAACTTTCAGATTTTTTGACAGCAGACTGGATGATAAAAGCTTCTCAACCGAATAATAACAGGCATTTCCCATATTTATTCTGCATTTAATTTCCTCCCGAGTATCATTTATATTTGTTACTGTTGCTCCCAGGTATTTGAATTTTTCCACATCTTCAAAAAATAAATTTCCAATTTTTATATTTCCATTTCGTACAATATTCTTGTCACGAGACATAATCATATACTTTGTCTTTTCAGGATTTACTTCCACACCTATCTCTTTACTTGCTTCAAGTAAACTTTCCGTTTTTTCTCTAATCGTTTGTGGATTTTCTCCTAACATATTCACGTCATCCGCATAGACAAGCAGCTGATGTAACCCGTTCAATTCCAAACCCTCTCTGTTATCCTGGACTTTCCTAATGGCATACTCTAGAGCAAAGTTAAAAAGTAAAGGTGATAGTGCATCTCCTTGCTTTAGCCCATAGTGAATTGGAAACGCATCTGACAGAAATTGACCTATACGGACTTTGGTGTACTTTTCACTGAGACACATTTTAACAATAAAAACAATACACAATAAAATTACAATACACCATATAATTAATACAAAATAATTACAATTAATAATAATACATAAAATAGCCTAATTAATAAGTGAACCTAATTTTACATTACAACGCACATATGTATAGGCTCTACATAAGTTTCACATTCGTAATTACTGATAATAATATCTCACTTTACTTCCATCTCACTCATTGTACTGGCACTATGACACATTTCACTGACGCTATAGAACACATTTCATTGACACTATAAATTATCACTGATCGGAACTATTCACTGCACTGTAAAACCATAACTTCACTGACTCACCACGCTTCACTGATACAACAGTTCAAATAAGACAAATAATTACACCCTTATTCATACTTATAAACAGAACTACATTTAAACTAAACATTTCTAGTCTAAGACCCTCTTACACGCTATTTTTAAATAATTTACAATTTAAACCAAGGGGGTAACTCGTCAGGCTAAGTAAATACAGGTCTCTTAAAAAAATTCATGTCACCTTAATTGGAATTTACACTTTATACACAACTTTTTAAGTTATTCTTGAATCTCTTAAGGAAGGACAGCCCTCAAGGGGTAGGTCATTCCAATTATTTATAGTTCTATTTAAAAATAAGAATTTACCTACACCCGTTTTCTGTTTCCTACATTTGATTTTAAAATCATGATCGTTCCTACCATAGTACGTTGGCTTTTCTAACCGAGCCGTTATGTCTATCCATGTTTTTTGACCTAGATGTGCTCTATACAATTATGTTATTCTAGTTTTTCTACGTCTATGCTATTTCCCTCGATTTGGGGCTAGCCTTTTTCAAGAAATTTAATTCCGAATATGCTCAGTCAATTTAAGAGAGCAGTATTGTATTGTATGTATTAACATTCCATAGTATTCATACTTTTGTTGACGTCGTACAAAATTTTGTCCAATATTCTTTTGAGAAGATTAACTCCGTACGTGGATGAAATTATTGGGGATCATCAGTGCGGTTTTCGGCGTAATAGATCGACTATTGATAAGATTTTTTGTATTCGACAGATAATGGAGAAAAAATGGGAGTATAAGGGTACAGTACATCAGTTATTCATAGATTTCAAAAAGGCATATGACTCGGTTAAGAGGGAAGTATTATATGATATTCTTATTGAATTTGGTATTCCCAAGAAACTAGTTCGATTAATTAAAATGTGTCTCAGTGAAACATACAGCAGAGTCCGTACAGGTCAGTTTCTATCTGATGCTTTTCCATTTCACTGTGGGCTAAAGCAGGGAGATGCACTATCACCTTTACTTTTTAACTTCGCTCTAGAATATGCCATTAGGAAAGTTCAGGATAACAGGCAGGGTTTGGAATTGAACGGGTTACATCAGCTTCTTGTCTATGCGGATGACGTAAATATGTTAGGAGAAAATACACAAACGATTAGGGAAAACACGGAAATTTTACTTGAAGAAAGTAAAGCGATCAGTTTGGAAGTAAATCGCGAAAAGACAAAGTATATGATTATGTCTCGTGACCAGAATATTGTACGAAATGGAAATGTAAACATTGGAGATTTATCCTTCGAAGAGGTGGAAAAATTCAAATATCTTGGAGCAACAGTAACAAATATAAATGATACTCGGGAGGAAATTAAACGCAGAATAAATATGGGAAATGCGTGTTATTATTCGGTTGAGAAGCTCTTATCATCCAGTCTGCTGTCAAAAAATCTGAAAGTTAGAATTTATAAAACAGTTATATTACCGGTTCTTCTGTATGGTTGTAAAACTTGGATTCTCACTCTGAGAGAGGAACATAGGTTAAGGGTGTTTGAAAATAAGGTGCTTAGGAAAATATTTGGGGCTAAGAGGGATGAAGTTACAGGAGAATGGAGAAAGTTACACAACACAGAACTGCACGCATTGTATTCTTCACCTGACATAATTAGGAACATTAAATCCAGACGTTTGTGATGGGCAGGGCATGTAGCACGTATGGGCGAATCCTGAAATGCATATAGAGTGTTAATTGGGAGATCGGAGGGAAAAAGACCTTTAGGGAGGCCGAGACGTAGATGGGAGGGTAATATTAAAATTGATTTGAGGGAGGTGGGATATGATGATAGAGACTGGATTAATCTTGCACAGGATAGGGACCGCTGGCGGGCTTATGTGAGGGCGACAATGAACCTTCGGGTTCCTTAAAAGCCATTTGTAAGTAAGTAAGTAAGTAGTATTCATACATTGCTTCACAGTTAGAATAACTTAATACTATTATAAAGTCTTAATTTATAGTCACAGTCTAGATGAAATATATGCAGACGAGATTTACAATATAGTCTACTAGTACAACACAAAGTTTTAGTATCAATTTCATGAAGCGTTGCTGAATGTAATGAATTCACCTACAGAATAGAAGACGTGAGAAATTAGGTACTTCTTTACTTTTACCCTAAATAGTGTTATGTTTTGAGTTTCATTTTTTTATATCGATAGGGAGGCTGCCGATGGAGTATGAAAGTAATTTTTTGACATGTAGGCTATTTATGCTATGAACTGTTGAATTAGTTACAAAGTTTTCACGATTACAAAAGAGGAAGATTATTAATGAAAATATACTGACAAGCCATGGGCATTATTTGTAGTTTTTTGAAAATAGTCCTACACGATTCCCTAGATTTGGCACCTACTATTATTCTAATCACTCTTTTTTGTAATAGAAATATATTGTTACTATCTGTGGAATTTTCCCAGAATATTATTCCAAAACTCATTACCGAGTGAAAGTTTGCAAAGTATATTGTTTTATATAAAAAAAAGATTGCAAGAATTTAGTTTTGTCTTTTAAATGTGCAGAAATTTGATTCGAGCAAATGTAACTTTTCGTTCTACAAAATAATTTTTAAATGTTACATTAATTAGTTTGGATCAGATTTCTGTACATTTAAAGGACAAAACTAAAATTCTTTCAATAATTTAAAATCAAAACACACTGCTCTTTTAAATTCACTGAGCATAATGGGAATTACATCAGTGACTAATCCAGAACACGCTATGATATATTTAATATAAAACAGTTTTTATCTCGAAAAGGAAGCAAAATCAAACGAATGTGTATTTCACTTTTTGTTTCCAATATCTCAAAGAATAGTCCCCTGAAATTAATGACATTACTTAGGTTAATTCTGTATCTTTAAAACACATAACTTTTTGCATTTATTTCTCCACGCTATATTGAGGTTTGATCTTCCTATCATGATTGGGAGGCATAGGCTACTGTAAAGGAAGACAAAGTTAGATTATTTTATACAAATTTATATGTTTTTATAATTATTTCTAAATATATTCTACAACGAGTGAAGTTTTCTTAGTATCTATATTAAGTGCGAGGTAACCGAGTTCGAATCGGGGTCGTCTCGATCGTCTAACACTCTACTACTGAGCTACAACACGAGCTGCATTTAACGTGATGAATTTTCACTATTATATTCAGGCGTATTACAGCAGCGGAGAGGATGGGAAGGAATTGTCTCTATATCAGCACGAAAGACTGTCTAAAAATAGTGTACGATAAACTTTTTAAAAATTATAAATCCTTTTGCTGGCGAGATCTCTCTACTCGGCTTGCGACTTTGTTTCACTAAAATTCCTGCTCACAAAATGAAATGTAATTTTTAACACTTGTATCGTAAATGACTATTATGTGCTTTTGATTTCAAATAAAAGATCCATTAATTTTTTACTTAACTTCATTATAATACATGTGTATCCTATCACTTCTTGTGACGAGGATATTGTACAAAGTGGAAAAATAAAAATTGAAAATTTATCTTTTGAAGAGGTGGAGAAGTTCAAATATCTTGGAGCAACAGTAACAAATATAAATGATACTCGGGAGGAAATTAAACACAGAATAAGTATGGGAAATGCCTGTTATTATTCGGTTGAGAAGCTTTTATCATCCAGTCTGCTGTCAAAAAATCTGAAAGTTAGAATTTATAAAACAGTTATATTACCGGTTGTTCTGTATGGTTGTGAAACTTGGACTCTCACTTTGAGAGAGGAACATAGGTTAAGGGTGTTTGAGAGTAAGATGCTTAGGAAAATATTTGGGGTTAAGAGGGATGAAAGTTACACAGCACAGAACTGCACGCATTGTATTCTTCACCTGACATAATTAGGAACATTAAATCCAGACGTTTGAGATGGGCAGGGCATGTAGCACGTATGGGCGAATCTAGAAATGCATATAGAGTGTTAGTTGGGAGGTCGGAGGGAAAAAGACCTTTAGGGAGGCCGAGACGTAGATGGGAAGATAATATTAAAATGGATTTGAGGGAGGTGGGATATGATAATAGAGAATGGATTAATCTTGCTCAGGATAGGGACCGATGGCGGGCTTATGTGAGGGCGGCAATGAACCTCCGGTTTCCTTAAAAGCCAGTAAGTAAGTAAGTAAGTAAGTAAGTAAGTAAGTAAGTAAGTAAGTAAGTAAGTAAGTAAGTAAGTAAGTAAGTAAGTATCATATCAGTTCCAAATAATTTGACACTTACATAAGGAGCATTTTCTGCGGACCTCTAGAAAAAGAACCAAGGAAGAGATTAGCTTTCTATGGAGTGTGGCATTCTATGGGACAGGAACATGGACATTACGACGAAGTGAAGAGAAGGGAATAGAAGCATTTGAAATGTGGATCTGTAGAAGAATGGAACGTGTGAAGTGGACAGACAGAATAAGAAATGAAGCTGTGTTGGAAAGAGTGGGTGAAGAAATAATGATGCTGAAACTGATCAGGAAGAGAAAAAGGAATTGGTTGGGTCACTGGCTGAGAAGAAACTGTCTACTAAGGATGTACTGAAAGGAATGGCGAACGGGAGAAGAGTTCGGGGTAGAAGAAGATAGACGAAATTAAGATATATGGATGATATGAGGAAACAAAGAGGAAGGCAGAAACTAGGGAATATTGGAGAAAGTTGGGTTTGCAGTGAAAGACCTGCCCTTGGGCAGAACACTAAATGAAATATTGAATAATAATAATAATAATAATAATAATAATAATAATAATAATAATAATAATAATAATAATATTCATTCAACGGTTTTAGAGAAATCGCTTACACAGATAACCCGGCTAAAGCCACTTTTAAAGTATCAGAGAAACTGAAAACTTATATGTCGATGTAAGATCTCAAAATACATTTTTTTGTAACTTGACAATATTTTATTTTCTCTTCATAATTCGAATACTACAACACAGAACTGCACCCATTGTATTCTTCACCTGACATAATTAGGACATTAAATCCAGACGTTTGAGATGGGCAGGGTATGTAGCACGTATGGGTGAATCCAGAAATGCATATAGAGTGTTAGTTGGGAGGCCGGAGGGAAAAAGACCTTTGGGGAGGCCGAGACGTAGCTGGGAAGATAATATTAAAATGGATTTGAGGGAGGTGGGATATGATGGTAGAGACTGGATTAATCTTGTTCAGGATAGGAACCGATGGCGGGCTTATGTGAGGGCGGCAATGAACCTCCGAGTTCCTTAAAAGCCAGTAAGTAAGTAAGTAAGTAAGTAAGTAAGTAATTCGAATACTGGTAATGAAAAAGTGAGGATAAAGAAAAGAGTAACTGAAAGAAAATGGCGAGCAAAGACGAAAGGAACAAAAATAGTGAAAAATTAAGAGGCAAGAAAGAAATAAAAAAAATGGAGTAATCGGGAAAGAAATGTGTTAGAAAACGTTGAAAAATGTATGCATTAATCAGAAGTTGGCAAGCATTAATTGTGCTTGGCTTCAATGAAGTCTACATGGTTTAATGCCACATTCTGTTATGAGATGGGCCACGATGATGGAACACAAGAAAAGAACAAAAGCTGAAGCAGTTGTTAAGTGTAAACATGGTGTCGCTTTCTGTAATCATTGCTTACGATCTGTTAGAATTTCCTATGTCGAGCTTTTGGCGTCTTCTATAATCTCCTGATAAAATAAGCCCATCTCTGTTTAAACTGGAGCAGAATTAGCAGGTTCATATGTTAGAGATTCTACAAAGTTGGTGACCTCATTTATAAACTATTTTTGTGGTTGTTTATATTTATATAAAATGTTAACTCCCCCAGCCGCTTTGCGTTTTAAGGTGCCGTCGCACAAACAAATACACACACATATAGATAAGATATTCTTTTGAGTTGATTTCACTTGAAGTGTCTGATCTTTTGCTTTCTGTAGTGTACACTGTTTGGAATGTCTGATTCAGTTTTAATCGAACTGAGATCCTCAGGAGCAACGTTAGGTGTATTGTATTGTATTTATTAACATTCCATGGTATTCATACATTGCTTTACAGCTAGAATATGGAACAAGTCAAAAAACGTAATACTATTATAAAGTCTTAATTTATAGTCACAGTCTAGATGAAATATATACAGACGAGATTTACAATATAGTCTACTAGTACAACACAAAGTTTTAGTATCAATTTCATGAAGTGTTGTTGAATGTCATGAATTCACCTACAGAATAGAAGGCGTGAGAAATTAGGTACTTCTTTAATTTGGCCCTAAATAATCTTATGTTTTGAGTTTCATTTTTTATATCGATAGGGAGGCTATTAAACATTTTTACTGCCATATAACGCACTCCTTTTTGATAGCACGATAGACTTGCCGATGGAGTATGAAAGTAATTTTTTTGACGTGTATTTATGCTATGAACTGTTGAATTAGTTACAACGTTTTCACGATTACATACGAGGAAGATTATTAATGAAACGATATACTGACAAGCCATGGGCATTATTTGTAGTTTTTTGAAAATATTCCTACACGATTCCCTAGATTTGGCACCTACTACAGGGACATCATTTTATTTTTACTTGCATTTTTATTGTACCTGCATTTCTGAATGTACTTCACTCTCACCCCTTCACTAATGTCCTTGCTCCCGTCAGACACACAAACTTACGGCCGCTGTTGCATTCGAAGTCTTCAAGCAGTGAAGTAAACACTGCAGTGTATAGTGTGTTTCATAAATATGATTGCGTTTTCTATAGAAGAAAGAACCAATATTAATAATATCCTACTACTAAAAATTATATTCAAGAAACGATAAATTCAATTTCAGAGAATATGCTTCAAGATGTTTTTAATAATATGCGTACTGAATTGAAGCCTGCGTTGTAATGAACGGCAACCATTTTCAGCAACTTGTTTAAAAATTCGGATTAGCTTTTTTTGAATTGAGGTGGCTAGGAGCAAAGGAATGCTAGTGACATTTGTAATAACATGAGTTAAGTGCATCCAGTGTAAGCAAAAGTATCTAAAATTTTAGTGGCAAAGGGATATTTTAATCGCATCACACATTAAAATTTAAATAAAAATTTCACCGATTTTACGAAAGCTTAAATATTTAAACCCCATTTTCTCGAAAGTAACTTAAGTGCACTTACAGCCCTTTACTTACGACCCCCTCAATTTAAATGCACTCTCTATATTGTATCCTAACATCAATAATTAATATGCTAAATAAAGTAGACATTACATAACGAACATAGCCGCCTGAAAAGTTGAGTTTTTGAAAAAAAAATGTTAGTACTCTACTGTATTTTGATAAATTCCGTAAAAGTGATGATCAAACTGAAAATCGTAATATCGTATTTCCCTACAACATAAATGGATACACTACTTTTCTCTCCTCCTGTACCTAGTAAAATGATTTGTTTACATACTGCACTAGTAACACCAAACTCCTGTAATGGAAGGGGGCAACAGTGTTTCCGAGTATAGCCAGGTTAATGTTAAAAATGTTGGTAAAATAAAGTGATGTCCCTGTATTATTCCAATTACTCTTTTTTGTAATAGAATAATACTGTTACTATCTGTGGAATTTCCCCAGAATATTATTCCAAAACTCATTACCGAGTGGAAGTATGCAAAGTATATTGTTTTTAAGGTATTGATATTTACTATGTTTTGCATAGATCTAATAGCAAAACAAGCTGAATTTAGTTTGGGGGTAATTTCTTTAATATGATTTTTCCAATTTAACACATTATCGATTTTTAAGCCAAGAAATTTGGTTGTTGTTATTAATTTGGTTGTTGTAGGTGTAAGATAAAGATCATGCACATACCATAATTGAGGGGCTGGGTGCAAGAAGGGCATTTTAGAAGATGTGCCCTTTTTGAGTAAAACGCTTTATTGAATTCTCTGATCTGTTATGCATATGATCACCAAGTTGTAGTTCAATACTGTGATCATAGAGGTCAGGAGTACCCAAAATGTAAAGGCGTGCTTACATAATACTATTACCGTTTGAAAAAAAAATTGTGACGGTGTCGTGTATAGTTCCTGGGGTAGCTCAGTCGGGAAAGCATTCGTGCGTAAAGCGAAGGGTCCCGGAATCGATACCCGGCCCCGGAACAATTTTTCCTTGAAATTATTCAGTTTTCTGATTCATCTGCAAATTCATAGATACGAGGTATCACTTCTTAAACAATATATCAATAACTCAATGGGGGGATTTGTTTAGAAGGCAACTGTATTTCATAAACAAATTCTGGACGTCTTTAGTGAAGAAGAGATTTCCCCTAAGAGTACACAATGCCATAATATTTAATATTGTATCTATACTATACAGTATTTTGTGAAATAATAATAATAATAATAATAATAATAATAATAATAATAGTAATAATAATAATAATAGTAATAATAATAATAATAATAATAATAATAGTAATAATAATAATAATAATAATAATAGTAATAATAATAATAATAATAATAATAATAGTAATAATAATAATAATAGTAATAATAATAATAATAGTAATAATAATAATAGTAATAATAATAATAATAGTAATAATAATAGTAATAATAATAATAATAATAATAATAATAGTAATAATAATAATAATAGTAATAATAATAATAATAGTAATAATAATAATAATAATAATAATAGTAATAATAATAATAATAATAGTAATAATAATAATAATAATAGTAATAATAATAATAATAATAATAGTAATAATAATAATAATAATAGTAATAATAATAATAATAATAGTAGTAATAATAATAATAATAGTAATAATAATAATAATAATAATACTCGAGAAATTCAACTTCCGTTTCATCCAGTATTGTTCGATTCTACGTCGAAAATACAGTACACAATTGTTTGCAACCTGTTGCAGGTCTTTCCGTTCTCCATCGCCCTTGTGGCCGAAATATTTAACAAGATGCAGATGTGGGGCTGTGTTAACCTGGCGAAGTTAATTGTTTCTGATAATCAACGGCGGCTATCGGTTTCTGAGCCGTTGTTCGACAGTATCTACACTACTTACCATCGGCAAAATGGAATTTAATATCCAGAGAGTGGCGTGATTGCCGACTATTTCAGAGTAGCCACACCAATTTTATGTCCGACGGATTAAAACCCCACCCACGACTGAGATCCGCTGAACGTGCCTCTTTGTTTGCGCTTCGCTTCCTGGTGCATGCTCAAGCATCTGCACTCTAGACTGCTGCCATCAATACAGCCGCATCGAATCGACTTTGAAATTTCGCAAGCTTAATCAACTTGATAATCGCGTGTAGAACTGAAAGAAACTGTGACACCGTCTTCATTTGTTATGGGCGTGATGCTAACTTCATATGTTTAAATGAACTGGAGGTCGTCATAGGTTGCCATGGTACTTACAATCCTAAATATCGTAACAGCTTTGATGTAGGCAACTGTAATATTGCACACTGTATGAAGTCTTGTATAAATCTTGCGAATAAAACCACGCGTTGAATTGCTATTGACTATTTCGTTTATATGACGTCATTCCATTTTCGACCAATGAAGTGTAATGAAATTTTGAATTCCAACCAATCACAGTCACACTTTGCGATAATTTTTGCAGCTAGATTTATCGCTATCAATTTATCGCATGGTCGTTCTTTTGTTTAGTCGTTGTCGCCAACTGTTTCCCCGTAAATTGATGATCATGAATACAGTAAGATGCAACTACAGGGTTAAACTTTTCTTTCAACTTTAAAGCAATGAATGCAAAATTGATATTTAATATTAATTAATATATTTAAGCAGTGAAGACCACGTTCAAAACGGCGCACCACGTAGACACAAAATCTTCATGCATCTTAATTGAACATACCTTTTAAACTTGATTCTTCCAATATTCTTCCCAGATTGCACTCATACGCGATTGGAATATTGAACTGTGTAGATGCAGCTTTAGTTCCGTTACACACTACAGCGAGAATGCGTTTGTCGAGCTATAAAAATGCTTTCGTTTAGCAGTGATTGTAACGGTCGAAATAAGGCACACCTGACATTGGTCCCGCTCCCACAGGTAACTTAACCTATAATTGTAGCCTATTTTGTGAAAGAAATTAAACAATTAATAGAAAGTCAGATGTTCAGATTTATGTAACATCATCGCATATCAAACCCAAAGACCTTGCATAGTAATAATAAGGTCTTTGATCAAACTGCCTTCCATATGGCGTAGTAAAATTCGTGTTTTAATTAGGCCTATCTATACATAGATGGCTTCACTGTGTAGCAACATGTCTCGCTGTGAATACATAAGCATTGGTATATAGCTGTCCCCACTGTTACTGTTAAATTAAATTATGATTTCAGCAGATAATGAAAATGTATTTATGTTATAATAATAAGAGAAAAGTGCAGTACATGTAATTAACAATGTTAAACCTGTATTTCGCTTTTCGCAATTGGCATTACTGAATAATAACATCGAATTTCTTTATTGCAGTAATCAACATTCATCTACGAGTATTTCAACTTCCCAATGTCTGAATAGGTTAAGTATTCGTTAATATACAATTATTAACATTTTGTGATCGAATTTTAGGGATATATTATTTACATTTTTATTTTATTCATGAAATAGTCCTAATAAATGTCACTCGAGATCTGAGATTTCCCACCTCTCGTGGCATTATTAAAGATAAATTAGGCATACCCATGCACTTCGCACTTGCTAAAAACAAATATATATTTTTTCTCAGTATGTCTCAGTAACTTATCGCACGAAATGGATTAAGCATTTTTAATAGCAAATTGTAATCAACTTTCATTAGAATATAAAGTTTTACCAAATTCCCTGTGATTTGAGAAATGTTCAAGAAAAAACGTTTTTGGCAAGATTATTTATTTTAGTTCTAGGTTGGATTATTTATTTCATGGTTTCAAATTTTTATTCTCTCCCCCTAAAACTACAGTGATATCTTTATGGCTTTTAAGGAACCTGAAGGTTCATTGCCGCCCTCACATAAGCCCGCCACTGGTCCCTATCCTGAGCAAGATTAATTCAGTCTCTACAATCATATCCCACCTCTCTCAAATCCCTTATTTTGAGGTTCCGTAACAAGCTGTTTTTTTTACGGTGAGGGATTGTTAGCCCTTCGCCCAACCCCCAAGCTGGAGGACCACCCCTTATCGGCTGTCCACGACTGCTTATTCAATATATTCGCAGCTACCCTCCATATCTGGAGGCCGTCTCTTCTATCCGTAACCTGTTATTATTTATTTCCATTCTTTAATTCTTGTCATGTTTTTTTTCCGCATATTGTAGCTTTATGATCTGTTATATTATGTTGCACAACATATGTTGCATCTCTTCTTATCTAGCCCCTGCTAGGCCACCTTAAATAATCGTCGAGTCATTTGTTTTCATTTTATATCAACCTGATTGAAACGGCACGGATATAAAGCGCATTGTTATTTTAAAACTCATACATTAAAGGTGTTTGAGAATAAGGTTCTTAGGAAAATATTTGGTGCTAAGAAGGATGGAGTTATAGGAGAATGGAGAAAGTTACACAACGCAGAACTGCACGCATTGTATTCTTCACCTGACATAATTAGGAACATTAAATTCAGACGTTTGAGATGGGCAGGGCATGTAGCACGTACGGGCGAATCCAGAAATGCGTATAGAGTGTTAGTTGAAAGACCAGAGAGAAAAGGACCTATGGGGAGGTCGAGACGTAGATGGTAGGATAATATTAAAATGGATTTGAGGGAGGTGGGATATAATGATAGAGACTGGATTAATCTTATATATTATTTTAATGTACCGAAGTACATATGATATTTCCATGCAGATATTCTGCGTCATCATACGACGGACGTATTCATTATGCAGTGTACATTATACTGTCTGCAGCACATTAGCATACACTATAGAGAATGAAGATAAATTTAAAAATAATCATAATATGGATATTTAAACACATTTTTGAAAATGGTGGCCTTCCATTTCGATACAGGCTTCAGTTCTAATGTGCATATTATCGCACTATAGACTATTGTACGTAATTCCAATTATCAGGTTTGTACTTCGATCAGTAACTCATGTTGAAATAATTCTGTACCTGCTCTATAAAAGAGACCTTACGTACTGTAAATTCAATCTTCACTTCTGCCCGATCCGAAAAGATAAAATTACTCAGACATGCTATCTACTGTCCGTCCAAGTGGTTACGTCGCAGCGTCGTAGAAAGGGAGGAAATCAAGTGACAGTTAATTACTTAACGACGCCCTTTTATTTAAGTTATTTTAAACAATTGTTTGGGTATAATATTACGTAGACGTCCAATTCCTAACAGAAATTAATGTTCCCAGAAAAGAGCTAAGACAGCCCAGCCATTAGCATTTACAGAGAGGCGAATAGAAGCAGGTGGGAGAAACCGGGATGCGACGTAGGCAAATGGAAAATGATGCTATATTGAAAACTCTTTCGTCACTGGAAAACGAAAACATATTTTTGGAACGCACTGTTTATTATGACCGTAAGGCTACTATGACTGTATATGACTGTGTGGAGGACTGTGAACTTCATTAGTAGAAGGGGTGGGAATGAAGTACATTCAAAAACTCAGGTACAATAAAAATTGAAGTAAAAATAAAATGATGTGCCTGTACATGTTAACACTAATTATTTTTGTAAAAGCGAAAATTATCAGAACAATTTAGGTTACAGTTTTATTTTTACTATAGATTAGAATATTTTACATAAACTGCAATAAAAGAATGAATGTGTATCCTTTCCGCTTGGCAGAAATTTCTCGTTAAGAAAAAAAAAAAACATTGAGCATATGGGGCTTTTCCATCAAATGACCAGTTGCCATAGAAACTCCTGCCTACCACATAGCTTGTACAGTGTATTTGGCAAGGCCCATAAAACCAATGCTTTTTTCTAAACGTGGAATCCTCTTTTAAATGTTCGTGCAATGACAGACGCTAAATTAAATTTAAATTTAACACTGTTATACTTAACACTCTTCAGAATTTAAAAGTGAAGCAACTGATTTACGATAGCTAAAATATTTCTTTTACTAATGGCGGATACTTGACTGTTCGTCATTCTCATATATAAAGCCAATATTGTGTAGATTAGTGCTGCTTATGATTAGGTTTTCTCCGGAGCGGTTGTTTGTATGCTTTTGAATCGGAGACCTCCGGTTACCTCCGACTGATGCCGCGCAGGTTGTATATGTGCTGCGGCGCAGACATACACTTTCCGCTGAGCATTCCTTTAATCGGATCAGGTAGTGATTCGAGTCCGCTGATGTCCGCGTATCTTTTAAAATAAGTTGCAATTTGTTGTTGTTTAATCTTTCTTTTATGTTAATCTCTCTCTTTCTTCGGCTCTTTTTTTTTGTGTTGCTTAAACTGCTACGTTAGCTGACAGATTTTTTTTTCTAGTTTTGAAATTCACAGTATATGTGGAAAGCCGTATTAGTTTTATGCCATTGATCAAATTAATAACATTCAATCTAACTGCAAAACTAACGCAGAAGTAAAGCTTTTCAGTAGCTAATGTAAACATACAGAGTGCTATTCATAGACATTTCGCAGCACGCGCTACGAGCGTACTAAGCTAGCCCCGGCTATCCACTGGTTACTAGTACAGAATTCATATCATATCCTATCGCTAACACTGGTTTATGAATACGAAAAACGCTGATCATCCACCAGAAGCCCGCGCTAAAAATGTGTATGAATACGGCCCTTATACTTTAATTCTCCTAGAAACTCTCGTTTAATCGCAAACAGGGTTTGTCAATTATTATTCTAATCGGTTTAGTTAACGTAAAATATATTAAGGGAGCTTCAGAATGAAACAAAAGAAACGTGGGCTATCAGTGGGTTAAAGTTTACTGTCCAACATAATTCATTCATATTCTTCACCGGACAGGATTGTGATTATTGTGTTAAAGGGTGTCAGCATTTGAACTGCCTCTTCTAAAACGCGCCACTCTTGCTCTGTAATAAAAATATAAGTGGATATCAACTTAAGGATAATTGTAATCATATTATTACCAGATGTTTCTTTAGTTTCATTCAGAAATATTTTAATCCAAACAGTAAAATATAACTGAAGTTGTCTAAACAGTAAAATATAACTCAAGTCGTCTTATAAATATTTAATTTGTTTTTTTATTGCCTCGAAAGTTACGTTTTAGAGAAATTTCAAGACTTTTTCATAGACTGTGAGCCTTTGGAAACAATAGCACTAAAACAATTTAAAAAGAAATCGTATCAAATGTTTCGCGTAATTGTTTTCATCAAGTTTGTGATTGTGCGATCGCTTCAAATGGTCTAACAAATTCGAAGTTCCACCACCCTTAGAGTAAATTCGCCCACAAAGTTTACAGTTTGCAACTTTATTATTACCTTCAACTAAATTAAAGAATTTCCATGCGACGGATATCCGATTTGGTGCCATTTTATTCCACTCACAACTACCGTCAGTCCGTACGCGCCGGTCGTCCTTGAGCTAACTGTCGCTTCGCTCCGAACCCCCGCATCCCTCCGTATGTCCCCTGTTCCACCTACGGTAGTACCGGAGATCACCGGTGGAGAGCTTTATTCGTAATCTCCGATTCCTCCGCGGTAGTAGTCACTCCGATGAGCAGCACTGGTGTAGATCAATTTATCTACAGAGTCATTGCCCATGGTGTGCCATAGGAGGCTAGTCTACGCTATACTCGGGATAATATGAGATGATGATGGACATTTGTTAGGATACCACAGGGGAACCGGAGCTCAAATCCCTGTTACCTGAATCAACTGGCTTGCCCAACACAACTTACAGATGGGGGTACACCGGGGATCGGACGCTGGCGCTCAGGATTATTAGTCCAGCTATCTAGCCACTGGACTACTGTGATGGCTGATAGTTAAAATCAGACACGAAAAAATATTATTTCACACTAATTAGTGTGCTCTCAATGTTGGTTGCTTGACGGTTGTCAGCCCACTTTGAGGTCTGTGGATATAGAAGGAAAAATTGGATCGGTGTCGGATAGAGTTCCTGGGTAGCTCAGTTGGGAGAGCGTTGGTATTTTTAACCAAAGGTCCCGGGTTCGATGCCCGGCCCCGGAACAATCCTTCCCTCGAAATTATTCATTATTTCACATGATATGTAGTTCGTATCTCTTCCTCGTGTGCAGTTCCGTGGTTTCTTTGAAAGCTCAACTGTCTCCAGGAAGTTGAACGAGGTATACATGCGTTTTTTTTTTTCAATTTTTTTTTTATTGGCAGAATTCATCTGTTATCCGGTAACAAAGCAGTAGCTTGTAGAGGAGCTGTAGTGCTCGATGATGTAATGGAACGTGGGTGGAAGGAACTCTGGTATTCTTGACAGGAGAGTCAATTGGACATCGACCGGTCCTCATTGACATTTCCAGTGCGGAAGAGGTCAAAAAGGGACATTCGATTCCCCTCCCCGAGATTCTTAACTTCTGTTTTTCGGACTTTCCTGTAATTCATGTTTATGTTGTCTTTTACAAAAAGGCGTAGGCTACAAATTCATTTTAAATTCATTCATTTTATTATTAATCGTCCAGACAATGTAGCCGGAATAACCCGTCTCGGGAATAAACACCAGAACCTGCGAAATAGTGTGACTCAGCTTGCTAAACTCGGTGCTTTGTCGTGCTGCATAGCCCTAAAGAAGGGGAGCTATTTGTAATAATTTTATTTTTACACAGCTCTAATTTTTTTTTCAAAAGTTAACATTGATCAAACTTCTATGTAAAGTGTTATTATTTTCTATAAACATTTCTATTTATGCCTTTTTCTTTCTTACTCTCATTATGTCAGTCCACACCTGTGGAGTAACGGTCAGCGCGTCTGGCTGTGAATTCCAGGTGACCCGGGTTCGAATCCCGGTCGGGGCAAGTTACCTGGTTGAGGTTTTTCCGGGGTTTTCCCTCAACCCAATACGAGCAAATGCTGGGTAACTTTCGGTGCTGGACCCGGACTCATTTCACCGGCATTATCACCTTCATATCATTCAGACGCTAAATAACCTAGATGTTGATACAGCGTCGTAAAATAATCCACTAAAATAAAAAATCTCATGTCATGTTTTCTTACTTCTTCCGTTTCTTTCGTTTCTTCATTTTACCACTGCTTTTTCTTTCTTCTGTTTCTTCAATTTCTAATTTCTTTCGTTTCTTTAGTTTCCTGTTTCTTCCATTTCTTCTTCCTAAAAGTACTTCTTTTTTCTTCTGTTTCTTCAATTTCTAATTTCTTTCGTTTCTTTAGTTTCCTATTACTTACATTTCTTCTTTCTACAACTGCTTCTTTTTTTTCTTCTGTTTCTTCAATTTCTAATTTCTTTCATTTCTTTAGTTTTTTATTTCTTCCGTTTATTCATTCTACCACTGCTTCTTCTTTCTTCTGTTTCTTCAATTTCTAATTTCTTTCATTTCTTTAGTTTTTTATTTCTTCCGTTTATTCATTCTACCACTGCTTCTTCTTTCTTCTGTTTCTTCAATTTCTAATTTCTTTCGTTTCTTTAGTTTTTTATTTCTTCCGTTTCTTCTTTCTACAACTGCTTCTTCTTTCTTCTGTTTCTTCAATTTCTAATTTCTTTCGTTTCTTTAGTTTTTTATTTCTTCCGTTTCTTCTTTCTACAACTGCTTCTTCTTTCTTCTGTTTCTTCAATTCTCAATTTCTTTCGTTTTTAGTTTTTTATTTCTTCCGTTTCTTCTTTCTAGAACTGCTTCTTCAATTTATAATTTCTTTAGTTTCTTTAGTTTTTTATTTCTTTCGTTTGTTCATTCTACCACTGCTTCTTCTTTCTTCTGTTTCTTCAATTTCTAATTTCTTTCGTTTCTTTAGTTTTTTATTTCTTCCGTTTCTTCTTTCTACAACTGCTTCTTCTTTCTTCTGTTTCTTCAATTTCTAATTTCTTTCATTTCTTTAGTTTTTTATTTCTTCCGTTTCTTTCGTTTCTTCTTTCTACAACTGCTTCTTCTTTCTTCTGTTTCTTCAATTTCTAATTTCTTTCGTTTCTTTAGTTTTTTATTTCTTCCGTTTCTTCAGTTTCTTCATTCTGCCACTGCTTCTTCTTTCTTCTGTTTCTTCAATTTCTAATTTCTTTCGTTTCTTTAGTTTATTTCTTCCGTTTCTTCATTCTAAAACCGCTTCTTCTTTCTTCTGTTTCTTCAATTTCTAATTTCTTTCGTTTCTTTGGTTTTTTATTTCTTCCGTTTCTTCCTTCTACAACTGTTTCTTCTTTCTTCTGTTTCTTCAATTCTCAATTCTTTCGTTTTTTTAGTTTTTATTTCTTCCGTTTCTTCTTGCTACAACTGCTTCTTCTTTCTTCTGTTTCTTCAATTTCTAATTTCTTTAGTTTCTTTAGTTTTTTTATTTCTTTCGTTTGTTCATTTTACCACTGCTTCTTCTTTCTTCTGTGTCTTCAATTTCCAATTTCTTTAGTTTCTTTAGTTTTTTATTTCTTTCGTTTGTTCATTCTACCACTGTTTCTTCTTTCTTCTGTTTCTTCAATTTCCAATTTCTTTCGTTTCTTTAGTTTTTTATTTCTTCCGTTTCTTCAGTTTCTTCATTCTGCCACTGCTTCTTCTTTCTTCTGTGTCTTCAATTTCTAATTTCTTTAGTTTCTTTAGTTTTTTATTTCTTTCGTTTGTTCATTCTACCACTGTTTCTTCTTTCTTCTGTTTCTTCAATTTCCAATTTCTTTCGTTTCTTTAGTTTTTTATTTCTTCCGTTTCTTTCGTTTCTTCTTCCTACAACTGCTTCTTCTTTCTTCTCTTTCTTCAATATATAGTATATGCCTAAAATTCGCTCACAAAATGTTAATAATTGTATATTTATGAATACTTAACCTATTCAGACATTGTGAAGTCGAAATAGATGAATAACGATTACTGCAATAAAGAAATTGAATGTTATTCAGTAATGCCAATGGAGAAAAGCGAAATACAGGTTTAAAAATGTTAATTACATGCACTGCGCTTTTTTCTTGTTATTATAACAGAAATACGTTTTCTTTATCTGCTGAAATCATAATTTAATTTAAACATTTTGTAGTATAATTACAAATAACCTGATTAATACATTAATTAAATGAAGAATTGTTATGAAGGAGTGTCATTATCTTCAGATACAATGGACATGGAATTAGAAGATGAAGATGTAGATGTGGAAGTAGGATTTCGCACTTTATTTAGTACAATGGATTCATGTTCATCGATTTTCATGGAAACAGTTTGCGACACTGACTAAAGAAAAGAACGACCATGCGATAAATCGAGCTGCAGAAATTATCGCGATGTATGACTGTGATTGGTTGGAATTCAAAATTTCATTACACCTCATTGGCCGAAAATGGAAATGACGTCATATAAACGAAATAATCTTCTTAATTCTTTCTTCTTATCACTATTTTTCTTCTTGTCCCGCGCCGTGGCGTCGTGGTCTAAGGCATCCCGCCTAGGACTCGCGTTACGGAATGCGCGCTGGTTCGAGTCCTCATGGGGTTAGAAATTTTCTCACGAAATTTCGGCCAGTGTATGGGACCGGTGCCCACCCAGCATCGTGATGCACTGGGGAGCTACGATAGGTAGCGAAATCCGGTTGCGAATACTAGCTATAACGGCTGGGGGGATCATCGTGCTAACCACACGATACCTCCATTCTGGTTGGATGATCGTCCACCTCTGCTTCGGCATGTGGGCGTGAAGCCAGCAGCCGGCTGGTCGGTCTGATCGGTCTAGACCATACATGGGCACAATTTTCGATTATACGTGAGGCACTCGATTCGAAATAGTTTGTTTTCTAGGAGAGGAGACTGCAGAGTAGGATGGGAAATATAAACTGCTGTGACCTGCGTCACCTTATCGTAATCGCTAAGGCGGTCAGTGGCGAATTATTAGGAAAGCGCTTGGTTAACGTGAGAGACTCGAAAACTTTTATTCAATTTGACAAATTAATTCGGCAGCTTTAATCATAGACCTCTTTACTGTTTCTCCATCACTGAATTTATTTAAATCACAGGCGAGAAATTGCGTAACTAGCCAATAATATTCCATTACGTTGTCTACGTTTATTTTCTGAATATTCTGGCGTTTCTCAAGATTACTTAATAGATTTGCACGTTCTCGACTTAAAATAATTTCAGAAAATCATATTTCGTTTTCTACGTACATTTGATATTTTTAAATAAATTTCTTTTGGAAATAATACGTACAAACAACATTTAATTCCTCGTAGGCTACCTTTTAATGCAGCGTGTTTAAGGTATAATGTCGTATTTAGTATACTATGCAAATGTTAAGATCATAAATTTTCTTCGGAATAGTACGAAAAATAACATTTCATTTGTCTTACCTTGTAATTCAGCATGTTCTTTATGACATAAGGAGTAATGCCGTTATATATTAAATTTATTAATGCCTAATAGGATTTTCGAGCATAACATACATCGTATGTTCTCCCCTTCTAAACAGCAAAAAACTCTTCCTCCCATTTCTCATGAAATAATCGTTTTCTAACGCGTACACACTGCTTTGGTAATGCCATTATGCCACCACTGATATTGCTTATGAAACTGATATAGAATCTGCCCACGCCTAGGAACTACGTGAGGGAGGAACGGAGACGGCGAAGATGATGTCACTCAGAATGATAGGCTCTGTGAAGGTCAGTGAGGCACAAATTCTCAAGTGAGGCACGATGCCCATCTCTGGTCTAGGATCTTCACGGGCTGTAGCGCCACGGATTATTATTTTTCTTCTTTTCTATTTGTTTATCTACTTTCTTTTTTTGTTTCTGCCGTTATTCATTTATTCGTATCCTTCTGTCCTCGTGGTTAATCACGAACGTGTGTACGTAGATCGAACATGTCCCTAAATCGTCCTTCAGCTTTTCGTTCCCACATAACATCAAACCCGGCCTGGTCGATCGCTGCCACATTAGCGGCGTCGCCGCGTCTCTGTCACGCAATATGCCGTCTTTATCAGAGTTGGCCGTTATTGAGCCCGACACACAGCATCTGTCTTTGAGTCGCCTCGCCTCTCTCTCTTTGCCGGACTCTGAGCTTTCGTGTTACTTGAAGCAGCGGGTCGAACCACCCGAGTGTCCTCTTTCGGCTGCATCACGCAACTCAACTCCTGAGTCCCACGACGCATCAACGAGAGGAGCGTCGAAATACAATAGCTTATCAAAAGAGCGCATAGAGCTATAGGATAGCAGCTGTGAGGGAAACTCGATAGGGCCGTGGCGACGCGACGCGTCGGGTTGTGGCGCTCAGGATCCGATGTCTCATTAGGCGTCACCGTATATGACGGCGCGTCCGCAGATTATGTACAAAAGAGAGAATTGCATTTTGTTCGATAAGTAAAGGCGAGGAGCGGGTACTAATTTGGGAGCGTCGACACCAGGCGTCGGGTGAGGCCCGCAGGTTGATTCGGATCATCAGCGCTAGTACTTTCTTTTGGAAGGCCCGGGTCCGCTTCCGGGTCTAGGAATTCTCATCACCTTTTAATGCAGCGCGTTTAAGGTATATCACCGGAAATGTCGTCATTATACCTCCTTGTCACTGATTACATTTTAGTCACCGGCTTTCTGGCCATCGGTTACATTTTAGTCACCGGTGTTCTCGTTACCGATTACATTTAGTACTTTATTAATGTTTCATTGGAAAAATTTAATGAGATTTAAATGTCATTGCAAGGTTGTTCCCGTGGTTACTCATATAAATATGTCATTGCAAGGTTGTTTCCGTGGTTACTGATATAAATATGTCATTGCAAGGTTGTTTCCGTGGTTACTGATATAAATATGACATTGCAAGGTTGTTTCCGTGGTTACTCATATAAGTATGTCATTGTAAGGTTGTTTCCGTGGTTACTCATATAACTATAATGAGATTTAAATGTCATTGCAAGGTTGTTCCCGTGGTTACTCATATAAATATGTCATTGCAAGGTTGTTTCCGTGGTTACTCACATGAGTATAATTAGATTTAAATGTCACTGTAAGGTTGTTTCCGTGGTTACTCATATAAGTATGTCATTGTAAGGTTGTTTCCCTGGTTACTCATGTAAGTATGTCATTGTAAGGTTGTTTCCGTGGTTACTCATGGAAGTATGTCATTGTAAGGTTGTTTCCGTGGTTACTCATATAAGTATGTCATTGTAAGGTTGTTTCCCTGGTTACTCATGTAAGTATGTCATTGTAAGGTTGTTTCCGTGGTTGCTCATGGAAGTATGTCATTGTAAGTTGTTTCCGTGGTTACTCATGGAAGTATGTCATTGTAAGGTTGTTTCCTGGTTACTCATATAAGTATGTCATTGTAAGGTTGTTTCCGTGGTTACTCATATAAGTATGTCATTGTAAGGTTGTTTCCGTGGTTACTCATATAAATATGTCATTGCAAGGTTGTTTCCCTGGTTACTCATATAAATATGTCATTGCAAGGTTGTTTCCGTGGTTACTCACATGAGTATAATTAGATTTAAATGTCATTGTAAGGTTGTTTCCGTGGTTACTCATATAAGTATGTCATTGTAAGGTTGTTTCCCTGGTTACTCATATAAGTATGTCATTGTAAGGTTGTTTCCGTGGTTACTCATGTAAGTATGTCATTGTAAGGTTGTTTCACTGGTTACTCATATAAGTATGTCATTGTAAGGTTGTTTCCGTGGTTACGCATATAAGTATGTCATTGTAAGATTGTTTCCGTGGTTACTCATATAAGTATGTCATTGTAAGAGTGTTTCCGTGGTTACTCATATAAGTATGTCATTGTAAGGTTGTTTCCGTGGTTACTTATATAAGTATGTCATTGTAAGGTTGTTTCCGTGGTTACTCATATAAGTATGTCATTGTAAGATTGTTTCCCTAGTTACTCATGTAAGTATGTCATTGTAAAGTTGTTTCCGTGGTTACTCATATAAGTATGTCATTGTAAGGTTGTTTCCGTGGTTACTCATATAAGTATGTCATTGTAAGGTTGTTTCCCTAGTTACTCATGTAAGTATGTCATTGTAAGGTTGTTTCCCTGGTTACTCATGTAAGTATGTCATTGTAAGGTTGTTTCCCTAGTTACTCATGTAAGTATGTCATTGTAAGTTTGTTTCCCTGGTTACTCATATAACTATAATGAGATTTAAATGTCATTGCAAGGTTGTTCCCGTGGTTACTCATAAATATGTCATTGCAAGGTTGTTTCCGTGGTTACTCACATGAGTATAATTAGATTTAAATGTCATTGTAAGGTTGTTTTCGTGGTTATTCATATAAGTATGTCATTGTAAGGTTGTTTCCCTGGTTACTCATATAAGTATGTCATTGTAAGGTTGTTTCCGTGGTTACGCATATAAGTATGATGGGATTTAAATGCAATTATAAGGTTGTTTCCGTGGTTACGCATGTAGGCTAAGTATAATGAGATTTAAATGGCATTGTAAGGTTGTTTCCGTGGTTACGCATGTAAGTATAATGAGATTTAAATGTCATTGTAAGGTTGTTTCCGTGGTTACGCATATAATTATGATGGGATTTAAATGCAATTATAAGGTTGTTTCCGTGGTTACGCATGTAGGCTAAGTATAATGAGATTTAAATGTCATTGTAAGGTTGTTTCCGTGGTTACGCATGTAAGTATAATGAGATTTAAATGCCATTGTAAGTTTGTTTGCATGGCTACGAATATGGTAATTCCCAATATGCTCAGTCAATGTAAGTTATAGTCCCGTCGCTATTATTTCCGGCAGCCAATCACGTTGCAGGTCGGCTACATTTAAACGTGTGCGTCTTGTCATTCGTTACTGATGACGTTGTGCATTTCCTAAGGCTCGATAAATACTTAATGTAATCTCCCGCCATTTTGGCTCTTTCGTTGGCGTTCGCAGAAAGCACATGAGGACGTTATTTGCCGCTCAATTATTTGCTGAATTACAGTGCGTTTGATTTATTATCATAGGAGCTACGACATTATAATGTTTAACGGTGAGGCAAATAGATTCCTCGTCTGGTAGTTCGGCAACGAAAGAACAAAATTGGCGAAAGATACTACCTATATAGACTTTATAGAGCCTTTACTTCCGAAGGCGTAAGGAAAGAGGAGGAATCACGCCGGAAATAACAGCGACGCGACTATAGCAGTGTATTATGATAATAAACGATTAAATAATTTTAGTTTTGTCCTTTAAATGTGCAGAAATGTGATCTGTACTTTTCGTTCTGAATTCAGCGAGAACGCCAGCAGACCTACTACAGTTGGAATGTCTTTACTACAGAAACTTCGATGGTGACCACTTTCGCACAATAAGATTCTTCTTTTTTTTGTGTATGTTTTCGTTAACGATTTGTATTTTCTTCAGCTCCATAAACAACATTCTTCCAGGTATCCATATCAGTATTTACTAGCAAACACTTCTTTAAACGAACTTTGTTTCCAGTGCAGTACAAAGCACTGCCTCGAACAATGCGTAAGATAAGCTCAAATTAATAAGCTGCATTGCATCAACAACTTCGTTGGTGCCAGGAAGTGAAACTCGTTTTTCTTGCTACAAAACCAGAGATTTTATCGAGTGTTCTACTCAATAAGTAAATCCTTTTCCTGTTTACATTATAGGTAAACGGCAAAGGACATTACACGGTTTTTCTATATATTACCTACTTCACAAACGTAGCTACGTACCAGTGGCGGTTCCTCGGGGGAGGGAAGGGAGGAACGTCCTCCTCACATTTTTCTTCTTTTGAAAGTAAATACCAAATAAAATATGTGCCTTGAAATTCGAGGAAGATTCGATAATTTTTAAGTTCACAGCTATAAGAAAAGCTCGGTTGAACGAGTTTTAAACGACGCGCGCTCATGTGCTGTAGAAAACTGTGAGAAAGATGCGAGATTGTCTGTGTAGAGGAAAGGCACTCCATTCCTCCTCTACTGCAGTTAACACACATAGACAACAGCGCACTAGCGGCCAGAGAAAGAAGCAGAGTTTTAAAGCAAGTAAATGAACGGTGAGGGAGGAGATCCTCCTTTGAATCAGTTACGGGCGGGAAATAGAAACCGACTGGTCGTGCAGCAAGCTCGCTACCGCTGCCATCTAACGATGTTGTATTCAACCAGACTATAACACATCTAGGAAGAGACACAACAAAAACAGTTTTAACGCAGCGCTATGAAAGACACCCTGTAAACTTTTTTAAATTATAAATCAAAAATATTATTCATTGAACTTTATATAGGCTACTATTCATGGTTTGAAACTTTCGTGGATATTTGAAAGTTAAAGTCGGGTTTATGTAAAACAAAGAGGAAGTAGTTTTACGTAATGGCCCCTGAAATTCACTTCTATTCATTGTTTACTAGACAGGGCAACAGCCAAGTTGTCAGTTTTGTACAAATATATTTGAAACTGAAAGTAGGTACTCCAAACTACATCATTTTTAACATAAAAAATTAATCGGCCACCGGCAGCTTTGAACAATAATGATAGTATGACTTTACAAGAACTGACGTTCTTCAAAAGTATGTGATACTGAACTTGTAAAATGTACATGTGGCAACACAGACCACGTGGGTGGGTGCAGTGTTCTCGCTTTCCTCAGATTATTTCCCATTCCCATTCCCGTAAAACTGTTCCGGTTACAAGTTAGTAGCTACTCTCTTCCAACGCGTGTGATGCTGTAGTGTGCTCGAAAAATGCTACGAGGTTGTGAATTTCCTTGTAATTGTTAATTTGTGCAATTATTCAATAATGAATGGAAGTGAAATCATAATATATTTTGGACAATTTAGGAAACTCAGTTTACAAGAACAGATTATTGCTATACAGAAGGGAAGGCCAACCCCAACACTACCTGGTCTTACATGTATGCATGTAGGCTAATTTGTAGCATGTTTCATTCAAGAAGGTGTCATTTAGTGCTGTTAATTTCTTTCCTCCTCTTAAGAAATATGCAGGAGCCGCCACTGCTACATACATAATATAATTTGCATACCCGGTTAGTTCTAAAGCATAAATCAGGGGGTGGCGCGTTTGCCTACTGATTCTGAACTAAGATCGGGTGTGGGTTCCATTCTCGCTTGGACTGATTTTCTGGTTGCTTTTTTAAATGGGTTTTCCTAACTGTAAGTCGAATGTCAGGCAATCTCATAATGAATCCATGGCCTCATCTTGCCAAATACAATCTCACTATTATCAATCTCATCAACGATACATAACCTGGCAATTGATACAGCGTCGTTAAATAATCAACTAACAGCTTAAAAATGACTTAAGAAAATTACTTCTTAATGTTAGAATAGAGAATAGAAAAACATTCAATTTTTGTACGTGTGTGTGTGTGTGTTTGCGCGTACTGTTGTACCTGAAAACTATATTCGTGATGCTTATTTTGCTTACTTTCAAAGTACTCTTACCTATGGGATATTGCTATGGGGCAACAGTGTCTTTATAAAAAGGGTCCTATTGCTTCAAAAAAGAGCCATAAGAATTATATCAAATGCACCTTTTAATGAACATTGTAAACCATTATTTGTGAAAAACAAAATCATGACTATAATAAATTTATATAGCCTATTCTAGAGTTAATTTTGTATGCTAAAGATAATTTTCCAACTTTAACATTAAGGGTGCTATTCACAGACATTTCGCTAGCCCGCGCTACGAGCGTACTAAATTAGCCCCGGCTATTGACTGGTTACTTGTACAGGATTCATATCATATCATATCATATCATATCATATCATATCATATCATATCATATCATATCATATCATATCATATCATATCATATCATATCATATCATATCATATCATATCATATCATATCATATCATATCATATCATATCATATCATATCATATCATATCATATCGCTAACACTGGTTTATGAATACGAAAAAAGTTAGTTCGCTGATCATCCACCGGAAGCCTGTGCTAATAATATCTATGAATGCGGGCCTACGAAATTATATTCAATCCTATGATACAAGACAAGGAAATGATTTTAATATCATGACATGTAGACTTGCTAAATCCCCCAAAAAATTTTGTCAATGTGATTTGATCCTGGTTGAGTGGAAGA
Organism: Periplaneta americana; assembly: GCA_025594305.2. Taxonomy (NCBI): domain Eukaryota; kingdom Metazoa; phylum Arthropoda; class Insecta; order Blattodea; family Blattidae; genus Periplaneta; species Periplaneta americana. The sequence continues at coordinate 175,468,422 of JAJSOF020000009.1, forward strand.
GAAGACCTGATGGCCTTAACTCTGCCAGGGAAAATAAAGCTATTATTATTAAAATTATTATTATTATTATTACTATTACTATTATTATTATTATTATTATTATTATTATTATTATTATTATTATTACTATTATTATTATTATTGAAGGTTACAAATAAATTTCGATCACATATTTTTAATTTAAACAGAGCTGCTCTCAAATGTCACACCTCTAGTTGGTTAATTTTAATCCGTTTTATAATTTTGACGAATTTTTTGATTGTACAATCTCTTTGTAATTGTTTCATTTTAACTGACCTTGTCTATACATTTTGTTTTTAGACATGTAATTGAAACTATTAACTGTATGTGTGTGTGTCTGTGTGTGTAGGCAATTTACGTTTATCGTCTGTGCAATTGGTGATAGCAAGGTGCTATTCGGCGATATGACTTCGAAAATTGACCATGTAAATACCTGACATTCGCTTTACAATTCAGGAAAGTATCTGAAAAACCGAACCAGGTAGGCCTAATGAGCCTGAACGGGCTTTGAATTCAAGGTCAAACGCAGTCTCGAAACATGAACCCAGCTCATTATGTGAAAAATAATATCGTGGTCAAATATGGAATAGAGCAAACTTAATGTACATTAAATGGGATGTGTCACGATAGAATTTAGTCATGGTAAGTGTAACTATTTTTCTTTGTACTTCACAGAACGTGTCTCTATGTTCCCATTCTTGCTGATTCGGCGAACTGTGACTTCTAATAATAATAATAATAATAATAATAATAATAATAATAATAATAATAATAATAATAATAATAATAATAATAATAATAATAATAAAAATTGGAAATTTATATTTTGAAGAGGTGGAGCAACAGTAAAAAATATAAATGATACTCGGGAGGAAATTAAACACAGAATAAATATGGGAAATGCCTGTTATTATTCGGTTGAGAAGCTTTCATCATCCAGTCTGTTGTCAAAAAATCTGAAAGTTAGAATTTATAAAACAGTTATATTACCGGTTGTTCTTTATGGTTGTGAAACTTGGAGTCTCACTTTGAGAGAAGAACATAGGTTAAGGGTGTTTGAGAATAAGGTGCTTAGGAAAATATTTGGGGCTAAGAGGGATGAAGTTACAGGAGAATGGAGAAAGTTACACAACGCAAAACTGCACGCATTCTATTCTTCACCTGACATAATTAGGAACATTAAATCCAGACGTTTGAGATGGGCAGGGCATGTAGCACGTATGGGCGAATCCAGAAATGCATATAGAATGTTAGTTGGGAGGCCGGAGGAAAAAGACCTTTGGGGAGACCGAGACGTAGATGAGAAGATAATATTAAAATGGATTTGAGGGAGATGGTATATGATGATAGAGAATGGATTAATCTTGCTGAGGATAGCAACCAATGGCGGGCTTATGTGAGGGCGGCAATGAACCTCCGGGTTCCTTAAAAGCCAGTAAGTAAGTAAGTAAGTAAGTAAGTAAGTAAGTAAGTAAGTAAGTAAGTAAGTAAGTAAGTAAGTAAGTAAGTAAGTAAGTAAGTAAGTACGTAAGTAAGTAAGTAAGGAATAATAATAATAATAATAATAATAATAATAATAATAATAATAATAAAACAACTTCAGAAGATAATTTACAACGTTTGGTTTACGACTTTAATCAAATGGCAGAAAGTTTTAATATGGAAATTTCAACTGACAAATCTAAAGTGATGGCTTTTTTTTTAGGAAAGGCACCAGTCCGTAGCAAAATATGCATCAATACTAAGATCATCGAACAAGTTAAAATTTTAGTTATCTCAGCTACCAAATTTCATATGAAGAAGAAAAAGATTTGAATGAGAAAATTATTAAATTCAACAGAGCAATGGGGATAATTAATCAGATATTCAAACCAACCTTAGTACAAAAACACACGCGCACCAGAATTTATAAAACATTGGCCAGACCTATACTCTGTTTTGGTAGTGAAGCTTGGACGATTCGTAATATTGATTCGCAAAGATTAACGGCGGCAGAAATGAGATTTATGCGTCGTACAGCGTGATACACGAGAATGGATCACATTAGAAATTTTGGCATTATGAAAGAACTGCAGATTGAACCGATTACGGAATACCTACAGAAATACAGACAAAATTGGAGATCACATGTCATCAGAATGCCTCGTTCTAGAATTCCACGCCAAATTTTAAATTACCATCCTGTGGGCAAGAGCTCCTTGGGCAGACCATTCAAGCGTTGGCAAGAGACCGTAACGGGCCATTAGGCCCAATACATGCAAGGAAAAATAATAATAATAATAATAATAATAATAATAATACTATTTGATGTATACAAAAATCGAAGTAAATCGAAATAGTTATGTTACTTAATTGATATATTAGATTAAGATCTATTTTCAAGAGTTATAGTAATACAGAAAATGTTAGACAGGGTCATCTACATATAACTCAGCAACAATACGAAAAGATGAAGAGCGTCTGTGTTATAGTAACGTGCACTACATAACCGAATACAGTTAGAAACTCAAAACGCAAGAAACCTTCTGTCACCATGGGTGGGCAAGATTTCCAGGTGGAGATATTGAAATCCGACACCTTAACTGCTGTGACCAATGAGTCAGAAATACAGAGAAGTAATGTCAGCGGCAGCGGAGGCATTCTGGGTTATTTCCTAGCCATAAACTGGAAAAGAATACGATGAAAGAAAAGAATGCTAACGGAATTCCAGTGTTAGCATACTGGAGAACCTTTCCAACACAAACGGCAATGTCTGTTTCATTCACTATAGTCAGATATGTAGAGAGCAGAATTTGTGGATGCCTATTCTGGTTTCAGGATTGAGATAATATGTTGTACATTTCCAATAGAATTGTTATACAATTAATTTATTCAATCCATTTTCCAAATAGGCAACTTCATCTCTGTAACTTAAGCGTATATGCATGTGAACGACCACAAAGAATATCAGAAAATTCAGGCTCTAAATTTCTGAAATTTCACAACCAAGTAAACTCACAAGTTTAAGTGGACAAAAATTACAATGCACCATAACAAGACTTATTACAGCTTGAATAGCTGATAAAAGCTGATCTGTTTAATCGTTTTCAGTTATTTATAATTATTGCATTATTTTTTCGTTCTCCATTGTTTTCTCTTTTCCATGATTTTATTTATTTATTTATTTAATTTATTTATTTATGCCTATAACAGGGCAAAGTCCCAATTATAATAGACAGTGCAGATATTCGATTACAAAAAAAATAGATAACATGAAAAAAGAGATGAAACAGATACAAGTGTAAATACAAATTAAAATGGAAAATGAGAAAAGGAAAAAAAAAAAAAAAGAACAGACAAATAGATACTACCTAAATAAGAGATACAGATATAGATATAAATGAAAAATACAAAATAAAATAAATGAAAAATAGTTAAATATAGATATCATAGCCAAAAATGTAAAATGTAGCTATAGTTGGAAAATTACAGAGTAAGAAATAGCAATATTATGTAAAATCAACTACCTTCAGTATATTAATAAGAAAATATTTGTATTCCATTTAAGAAATGCAGAAATCTAGATCCCATGTTTTACATATTTCATTGAAATTTGAACACATTTTTAACACTGGTGAATTTTTATGTGATGAAGTGTTTGGTTTTTTATAATAAAATAATTGACGATTTCTTAAATGTGATGTACTAGCGTTAATCTGGATTTGTGATAATATTTCGCTATTATCCAGTAGACCGTTGAATATTTTATATAATAAAAGTTGTTCAGCAAGTAATCTACGACTTCCAAGAGACATTAAATTTAATTCAGCAAGTAGATTGTTGTACGAAATTTTGTTATGGAGGGCTGAATAATGATATCTTCTAAAATATAGATATCTAGAGAATCGTTTTTGAATTTTTTCAATTTCATTACTATGTGATATGCTGAAAACCCGGGTTCAAATCCCGGCGCCGGAGAGAATTTTTCTCCGTTCCATTACTCTTTCATCGTATGAATAAATAAAGTTTATTGAAAATAATAACATGCTAAAGTGTCAAAAATCTCGAAGTCATATTTCTTAGGCGTCATTATTTTCCTTCTATATTCGTAACACACAAAAATTATTGAGAGTTTTATGAAGGCTAGACCTACATAAACTGAAGTTATAAAGTCCAGAAAGCGAGACAGCAGATGCTATAAAAAGTCATAGCAGTTGTCACACTTTAGAACCGCCGAAATCGACGATAAATAACTCTGGAGTTGAAACAGAGACGCGGGGTAACATGAGTCGTACCGGAACGGAACGGGCCGGGCCGGGCGGTCTGGCTGAGTCTGCCTGACTGGGATATATTGCCCCTCAGCTCTGCCTCCCGGCCGCCTCAGCTTCCTGTTACTTTCGTAATACTCCTTATTAATTACTAACTTTCCTCAGATTCCAAGAAGAATTTATGTAAATAAGTAGTTCAGATTTAGTTCGATAGGCCTACATCTTTTCTTCGGCTCGACGGAAGCGAGATCACCTGACCAGAATATAACTTCCGTATCAGAAATGTCAACTTTTTTCTCTTAGTTGTTATTTGGTTTCAGGCTCCATTGACTTAAGATACAATCACAGTCTAGTATATACAGTCGCGAAGCTCAATACATAGTAAATATGCAAACATTAGATAGTTGCTGAGCACTAGGATCGCTAATATCGCCTCATTACAGGCAATGCAAAATAGAACCGACAGAGTCTATTGTTTCTAGCACCCTCAAAACTCAAGCTTCGTGACTGTATATAGTAGACTGTGATACAATCCAGTAAAATGTCTGGAATGACTGGATGGTTCTAACTATTTTTCAGATAAGAAAACTGTTATTAATTTTATTATTTCATCTATATCAGTAAAATATATGTATCATGAACCTACGACATTATTCACACAAGTTCCTATTCATTTTTTAAATAATTTATTGATAGATTGGCGCATTTTGCGCTGTACAGACCACTTCTAAATAAATTGAATAGGCCTACAAATACGTCTAATATTGAATTCAGGGAAGTCTTGATTGGATTTCTCAGTAAACAAAAAATTGTTTTAGTTAATTAACAAGTTTTGATGGAGAAATCATTGCAATAAGTGAAAGTCTCAGGAATCTTCTATGCCACATCAATAAATTTAAAAATGGAGTTAGACTTGAATAACATTTACAACTGGGCATTAAAGCATAGGATGAAAATAAATGGTTCTAAAAGTAAATCTATAACATTTTGTAAAACCCGAGAGGAAACTAGTCTTAATTACGAATTCAGTGGTGTTGTAATTCCGCAAGAACAATGTTGTAAATACCTAGGAGTGTATTTAAACTCCAAACTTTCTTGGGGAGAGCATGTTGATAATGTTACAGGCAAAGCATGGAGGGCACTTCACTTTATTATGAGAATCTTGAGAAAGGCTAGCCCCAAATCGAGGGAAATAGCATATCTAACATTAGTGCGACCGTTAATGGAATACGGAACTACGTGTTGGGGTCCCTATAGAATATATCAGATAAATTCCTTAGAAAGAATCCAGTATAGGGCAGCTAAATTTGTTAAAGGTAAAAGAGAAGATGGAAACAATACGATAAAAGAACTTAAATGGGAAACTTTGGAAAACAGACGTAGGAAAACTAGAATAACATCATTGTATAGAGTACATATAGGTGAGAAAGCATGGGTAGACATAACGGCTCGGTGAGAAAAGCCAACGTACTATGGTAGGAACGATCATGATTTTAAAATCAAATGTAGGAAACAGAAAACGGATGTAGGTAAATTCTAATTTTTAAATAGAACTATAAATGATTGGAATGACCTACCTGCAGCGGTCTTTGAGGGCTGTCCTTCCTTAAGGAGATTCAAGAATAATTTAAAGAGTTGTGTATAAAGTGAAAATTAAAATTAAGGTGACATTCAACATTTAATTTTTAAGGTGACATGTATTTATCTAGCCTGACGAGTTTACTTCCTTGGTTTGAATTGTAAATTATTTAAAATAGCGTGTAAGAGGGCCTTAGACTAGAAATGTTTAGTTTAAATGTAGTTCTGTTTATAAGTATGCATAAGAATGCAATTATTTGACTTATTTGAACTGTTGTATCAGTGAGTCAGTGAAGTTATGGTTTTACAGTGCAGTGAACAGTTCCGATCAGTGATAATTTATAGCGTCAATGAAATGTGTTCTATAGTGTCAGTGAAATGTGTTACAGAGTGTCAGTGAAATGTGCTAAAGTGTTAGTGAAATGCGTCATAGTGCCACTACAGGGAATGAGATGAGAGTAAAGTGAAAGACTATTGAAACTTATGTAGGACCTATACATAATTATATAGGTTGTGTTGTAAAATTAGGTGTTTTATTTTATGTTTTATTATTATTGTGTTAAATTGTATTGTGTATTCTTATTGTATTGTGTATAAAATTGTATTGTATATATTGTCAGACTCCAAAGCAGCTATTTTATCAATAGTTTCTAAACACACACCTTCATCTCAAACAGCAGAAATAACTAAAATGCTCTCTCAATTAATATCACTCAATAAAAGAACTGTATTCCAATGGATACCATCCCATTGTGGAATCCTGGGAAACGAGAATGCGGATGCTTTAGCAAAGAAGGGCAGCACTGCTACTTACAGACCTGTTACTAAATCTACGTATTACTCTGTGAAAAGATTTATTAAATCTACATACTTAAACTTCAACAAACAAAATTTGATGATACAATCTCAAGGGAAAAAATGGAACTCTCTGCATCATAATCCACAGTTAATTCCCGATTTACAACGAAAATCGTCTGTAGCTGCATTTAGATTGGCAACAGGCCGTGATTGTTTGGCCAAACACTTGCATAGAATTGGAATATATCAGTCCCCTAACTACCCATTGTGCAACTCAAACCAAGAAATGGATTCGGAACACCTCAAAATCTGTGCTTCAGTGGCTGACCGTGATAATATCTTTGAAAAATATTGGAGTGCAAGAGGTCAAATGACTTTATTGTCAAACGCCTGGCATTAGAAAACAACAAAACAACAAATTGTTAATTATATACAGAGTGATTTATATAGAACTAACACATTTCTTTCTTTCTTTCTTTCTTTCTTTCTTTCTTTCTTTCTTTCTTTCTTTCTTTCTTTCTTTCTTTCTTTCTTTCTTTCTTTCTTTCTTTCTTTCTTTCTTTCTTTCTTTCTTTCTTTCTTTCTTTCTTTCTTTCTTTCTTTCTTTCAAAACGAATGATGCTAGCCACAATTTGTTATACCTCAAATGTAGAGTATTTTTCAGAGAGTACTAACCTCTATAGCAAATGTTGAAAATCCTTTATTTATTCTCTTGGAAATTCACTTAATGACCAGTTTTTAACGTCAATTTAAGCAGGAGTTTTGATTCCCTATCACGAGATGCGCAGATGTTTATTCTTTATTCTATATATTGTCATCAAAATTATTATTCTTTTAGAGATTCAGTCGTTTCCAATTTGTTTACCAGTCCCAGTATTGTGTTTCTTTGGCGCAAATTTTCTCTGGTATGCCCTTTGAGTAGCTGTAATTGAATTCGTAATCCAATATTGCTTCACAAGGAAGAGCCGTTGATTTAATGTGTACTGCATTTTCAATCGAAACATAATGTCGAAAACAACTGCCAAGAATAAGGAATAAAGAATAAACAGTATAGGTTAATAAATAGAAATACTACCTATTGTAAAAATGTTTCTTCATGCATATTAAAAGCCTATTTTTTTAAACAAAAATCGTAAAATACTAATATGCGCTTAATAATTCAATAGAAATTTCTCGTTTTTAAGCAAAAATTCTCTTTTCCCTCTATCTGTATTAATTTTCCCGTTTTTCGGGAAATTTCTTTTCACCTGACAATCCTGAATCCATGAGAAGTCGGTTCTTGATACTGGTGGGAAATGTATACTAGAGTCGTACACAACCGGTTACGAAAAATAGAAATTATATTTTGCTATTGAACACCTGGCGCTATAGTCAGTATGCAAAGCTCATCTCGCGGAGTGTCTCAGGTTCGGTTTAACGAATATTCGAGTTGTTTCTCATTCTTTGTGGGTGACCGGTAAAGGCACTGAGCCATGTAGGAGTTAGAAGAGCTCATCCAAGGACGCCTTTATCATCGTGTAGACCTACCATTTAATTGATAATTCTCCGTATTTCAATACATTAAATCAATCAATCAATCAATCAATCGATCGATTTATCCATCATCCATTCATCCATCCATCAACTCATTGATTCATTCATACATCGATTCATTGATTCATTCATGTATGGACAGATTGATTCATTCATTGAATCACTGATTGATTGATTATTTTATTGGTTCATTAGTTGATACATTCATAGATTCATTGATTGATTCATTCATCCAGTCCAGGTATTACAGTTGGATACCTTCAAATGCAACAACATGCTTCGAGAAAGTACAAGCATTTGAACTTCAGAGTACTTTTCTTTTTGTTAATAACACTCTATCTTCTTGAAAAATTGTCAAGAGAGAATCGCAATAATCAAAACGGGACATCACTAGCGATTGAACAATGTTCCTTTTTATGGAAAGGGGCTGAAAATTTCGCAAATGATTAAGAGAGTGGAGCAACGAAAAAACTTTCTTACAGATGTGGAAGGACGGAAAGAGAGAGAGGGACATAATGTAACACCTGTTATCAAGAGACCTTCAGAATCAGTATTGAATTAAGACCTTTCCTCTGGGGGTAATTTATATTACATAGGGAAGGAGCTTGAACCGACAGGAAAAGAAACAATTCAGATATTACAGAGGCTGTCTATCAGGCAAATGGGTTTTCTTTCTTTCTTTTCTTCTTTCTTTCTTTCTTTCTTCTTTTCTTCCTTTCTTCTTCCTTCTTTACTTCCTTTCTTTGTTCCTTTGTTTCTTTGTTTCTTTCTTCCTTCCTTTTTTCTTTCTTTCTTTCTTTTCTTCTTTCTTTCTTTCTTCTTTTCTTCCTTTCTTCTTCCTTCTTTACTTCCTTTCTTTCTTACTTCCTTTCTTTGTTCCTTTGTTTCTTTCTTCCTTCCTTCCTTTTTTCTTTCTTTCTTTCTTTTCTTCTTTCTTTCTTTCTTCTTTTCTTCCTTTCTTCTTCCTTCTTTACTTCCTTTCTTTGTTCCTTTGTTTCTTTGTTTCTTTCTTCCTTCCTTTTTCTTTCTTTCTTTCCTTCTTTCTTTTTTTTCTTTCTTCTTTTCTTCTTTTCTTCTTCCTTCTTTACTTCCTTTCTTTCTTACTTCCTTTCTTTGTTCCTTTGTTTCTTCCTTCCTTTTTCTTTCTTTCTTTTCTTCTTTCTTTCTTTCTTTCTTTCTTTCTTTCTTCTTTTCTTCCTTTCTTCTTCCTTCTTTACTTCCTTTCTTTCTTACTTCCTTTCTTTGTTCCTTTGTTTCTTTGTTTCTTTCTTCCTTCCTTCCTTCCTTTTTTCTTTCTTTCTTTCTTTTCTTCTTTCTTTCTTCTTTTCTTCCTTTCTTCTTCCTTCTTTACTTCCTTTCTTTGTTCCTTTGTTTCTTTCTTCCTTCCTTCCTTTTTTCTTTGTTTGTTTCTTTCTTTCTGTAGGCCTACTTATTTATTTATTTATAGTTTATATATATATATATATATATATATATATATATATATATATATATATTTGTTCGTTCATTTATTAATAAACTCATTATTATTATTATTATTATTATTATTATTATTATTATTATTATTATTATTATTATTATTATTATCGTATTTTCTTGATACATACTAGGAAATAAAATTAATTTACATAAGATTCGCTTTTTGTAATGAATTACCACTACTAAGATTTATCCCAAATCATCCGTCCTCAAGTGAGGTTGACCACTGGGATCCGGAATTAACAAACATAAAAGATAAAGGGAAATGAAACGAGCAAAATAATGATTCGATTTGTACATTAAAACAAAAATTTACGTGTTAACATATAGATGATAGTGTAGAATTTGAAGAGAGGCCTTCAGAATTTCCATCACAATCTTCTGAACCTCATAAAAGGGAATTTTAAAGGATGTAAGGATATTACAAGTAAATTTTGGTAAACAACCCTAGCTCCAAATAGTAAGCCTGTAACATCCCAGTTGTAAAGCGAAATGCCATATTTTTCACTGAGGTATGGAGACAAGGTTCATATTTAGCTTGCTTGTCATCATTTATCTGCAGTGCCTAATTCGTGTCTCGTTCAAAGCAAATCGTAGGGTCTAAGACCATCGCTTTCTGGATTCTTCTATTGATGGCAATTATATCGACTCTTCTATGAGAATCATCTTCAGACACGCAATGAATCTCCTCATGTACTTCCCATCCTCTGTTTCTTAGCAGATTGGCAATTGCTGTACGGGCACGATGGTGTCTGTTGTTACGCAGTAGCTCTCCCTTCTTACAGAACCCCAGTACGTGGCCAAACTTTCATTTGATTACATTTATTTCAAATATTTATATAGAAATTAATTTAAAAAGCGTTAATATTGTTATTGTAGAGAAGTCACTACAAAGACTAACCAAAGGAGTGGAAACTAATCGGAAGCACCATCAAGTTCCTTGCATATGCCAAAGCTCTAGAGTTATCTTGCTGTATTTACAGAAGTAATATTAGAGACCTTCAAACTTAAATTAAAGAAGTTAATAGGGTCTGTGCATTCGGCCTGAAAGAAATCGCACGCACGCACACACACAAGCTTTATTACAACTTACAACTTCGAACTTTATATTTTTGGTACTGTAAGTCGTATTTTATTGGGCGATAGGTTTTTCTGTTTCTTTTTGAGAGCAGCATGGAATTACATATGCCTACAACGGTCTCGCGTTTTACAGGACCATCCAGTAACCTTTATTCAAACATCCTAAGTACACTCCAACCTCTACTTCTTTCTTCGTTGACATTCAGTGTAAACACTGCAGCGAGCCCACACCTGTATGACTGCGGTGCCTCTCTCGTGGACTTGTGTTTGTGGGGTCTTGGTCTCATGTCCTGTCCGTTAACATTGACGTAATCCAAAGCCTATGAACAGGTTATACTTCTGGTATATAAATTGTGTTCGAATGCCTCATTATTAACATCATATTCATATTTTTGTTCTTTTCCTTCAGCAGCTAGTAAGGATTAGTCAGCCTACCCAGTTTTATAAAACAGTTACATTACCGGTTGTTCTTTATGGTTGTGAAACTTGGACTCTCACTTTGAGAGAGGAATATAGGTTAAGGGTGTTTGAGAATAAGGTTCTTAGGAAAATATTTGGGGCTAAGAGGGATGAAGTTACAGGGGAATGGAGAAAGTTACACAACACAGAACTGCACGCATTGTATTCTTCACCTGACATAATTAGGAACATTAAATCCAGATGTTTGAGATGGGCAGGGCATGTAGCACGTATGGGCGAATCCAGAAATGCATATAAAGTGTTAGTTGGGAGGCCAGAGGGAAAAAGACCTTTAGGGAAGCCGAGACGTAGATGGGAAGATAATATTAAAATGGATTTGAGGGAGGTGGAATATGATGATAGAGGCTGGATTAATCTTGATCAGGATAGGGACCGATGGCGGGCTTACGTGAGGGCGGCAATGAACCTCCGGGTTCCTTAAAAGCAAGTAAGTAAGTAAGTAAGTAAGTAAGTAAGTAAGTAAGAAAGTAAGTAAGTAAGTAAGTAAAAAGTAAGTAAGTAAGTAAGTAAGTAAAGAAAGTAAGTAAGTAAGAAAGTAAGTAAGAAAGTAAGTAAGTAAAGTAAGTAAAAGTAAAGAAAGTAAGAAAGTAAGTAAGTAAGTAAGAAAGTAAGTAAGTAAGAAAGTAAGTAAGTAAGTAAGTAAGTAAGTAAGTAAGAAAGTAAGTAAGTAAGAAAGTAAGTAAGTAAGTAAGAAAGTAAGTAAGTAAGAAAGTAAAAATCAGAATCGTATGGATAGTACTTATCGAATAAAACAGTGTTAACATTTAGGGGGAAAATATATATTTTTTTTTCTGAGGAAAGTACTCATTTGGGACTAATACGGTATCAGAATTTTTGTTGTACTCTGTCCAAGGAATAAGCTGTTAAAAAATCTGCACAGTTGTACGCTGTATAAACGTGTGTGTAGCTGTCACAATTGAAAAGTTGATTCTGTATCACAGCCCACTCTGAGACTTGGCTCGGTCTGTCTCCCCCTTGCGTGAAGTAACGTGTAGTCTGCCTTCGTA